>BDJD01010645.1:20765-30913 GCA_002564525.1 Rosa multiflora
TTTTAATGCAAGGCATATATACATCCCATAACTCAAAAGCACAACCAGCAAATGGTATGAGTTGCTACCTTTCCTGCGATAACAGTTGGATCTGTTTCAAGTATCATCCTGCAATACAAGTTAAGCACATGAGATGTATAATCCGATACTCGTTGACTTTGCCATACTCATCAAAGAGTGTGCTAACTTCAGAGTGACTATATAAGAAACATATTGCATACCCTCCATCTACGATCTCATCAAAGCATAGAAGTATGAGATCCAGGTTCTCTAGCGCCTCCCTTTTGTCGACATTGTGCCTGCAAGTAGGACATGTATGAATATATAACAAAGGTCCGAAATAAATGATCATCAAAAGTAAAAGGAGTTGGAAAGAATTATGACCAATTAAGTGTACGTACCTCAAGAGAAGGGCAACTGCATCAAAGAATCCCTGAAGTACAGTGGCTAAAATGAGTTCGTTTTCATCGTCGCCTCCAGTCACAAAGAAGTGAAGGTCCTGCATAAACTTGTATATAACAATGTTGCTGTCGAACATCATTATCTCCGCTGCATAAGACACAATAGTAAATTATGAAAACTGTAAATGCGGTGATATAACATCACTTTCTGTAACATATATATATCGATAAAAGAAAAAGAAAATATCACTGGACTGGCACTGTATGTACCTTCTAGCCTTACATTTGTCTTTAGAGTCTTAGCGAATACAGATTTTTCAAAAGCTAGCTTTGCACCATTTGTTGGCCAATCATCTGAGTAATACTTGACAGCCACACGCTTCCCTTCAGAGTCTAGAAGAAGAATGTTCTTCACAGATGGGGATGAATCCTAGATAAAATAAAAAGTCGATCAGAACAGCATGCATAAACATCAACTCCAAATCCTATACGCAGGTAGCCTAATAATTTCATTCAATACAAATCATAATAATTTCATTTAAACTCCACCTTTGAGCTACTCACCATAAGCAACATTGTAAGTTCATAGCATGTTAGAAAAAGCCTAAGTTCAACATTTCTAATGCATGCGCATGCAGTTCCCTTATTTATAAATATCATCTAGGAAGATTGGCAGCTCCGTTGTCGTAAATATCATCTAGGATGAACTTATAAGCTATAAGCATGACACAAACTACAAATTTAAGTTCCAAAACTGAATTATAAGATCTATGTGTTTTTAAGTGCAACATATATCTGATATGCATCTGAGAGTTAAAGGAGGGAGACAAGGCCAATTTGAGAAATATCAGAATAGAAGGTACCATCTTGAAGAGCAGCCATAACTTCTGGATCACTAGATGCAGCCACCAGTTCTGGGTCCTACACAAATTTTCAACAGAAAAACTTTAGGTGTGTAAATTGCATTTCTGACTTGAGAGCACAATGCTACAATAAATATAAAAGAAAGACTATGCAGTCTGTAGACAATGCACACTGATACTATTATTCTGTACTTGAGCTTACTATTTTTCTGTACATATGTAAAGTAAAAATAACTATTATTATCATTTGGTTTTCACAGCTTGATGTGTAACCACAGTCAAAAAAGCATAATCACTAACATTCTGAACATAGTAAATAACAAATTTTATCAAAGACCGGACACCAAAAGTGGCAGAGTTATAGTACGGCCGTTAATGGCCATGGACAATAGTATAAGATTGCAAAAGATATGAATCAAAACCGCAAGGAAAACAAATATATATAATGGAAAACAAATACCATGAGTCAGGGCCAGCACTTTCATCATTTAGTGTTGCATGTTTTGTTTAATGGGATGTTGCAACTGGAAGGAAATGTACCTTATAAAGTGGAGAACAGACTATATTACGAATTACTCTGATGAAGCAGTAACGAGTAGGTCGATAGAAGATGTCCAAGGGGCATATCAGCAGGGCAATGGAAAGCTGAAAATTCAGTTGTTCAAGATTAGGACAGTGCTTCATGCTATGTCTCTCAATTTTCTTAGTTGTTTTCTTGCTGAAGCCTGATTTTTTGTCTTTTCTGAAGCTCAAGTTACTTGAATAACATAATATAGATGAAAGTGATAAAAACTAACCAGAAGGAAAATTCCAGGAATGGCATCAACTTGGCTTGGTAAGAAGTTATTAGCCCTTGATATAAGATGTACAACCATGGCACCAACCACAGCCGTCATAAAAGTTGTGCATATGAGGAAGGCATCACGGTACTTTAAGGCAGTGCTCAGTTGGAATTCAAATATGAAGTTGCAATTGATTCTAGTACTTTTCCACATGAACAGGTTGCACCCGTACATGAACAAGTGCAAGCTCAGTAATGCAAAAACACTGCACAAAAACTCACACCCTTACAATTAGTACGACAGTAGTTTCAATTACCCTCATCATATTATTGAAAAACTTGACAGGGATCACATTTCAGGATCTTGTGCATTAGTTTGTGTTGCTGATTAATTAATCTTGGATCTACTTAGTTAAGCTTAGAAAAAGCACGAACAACCAAAGATAACAATATGAACAATTTCACAATAGGAACTTCCCTAATTTCCATAGCAATCGATAACAAGAGAAAAATAAGATCAAATAAGGAAGTCACATGACCACTATACAATTTAACAAAAGCATCAAGTTTCTGGAAATAATTTACTTCACTATGAAAAGTAATACACAACAGAAACCATTTCACAAGACCATGATTAAAAATCCAAGCAACCCAAACAAGACCAATAGAGAAATAGAAATTTGCAGAAAATTGTAATCAGAAGAGTCACTCACTGTACGGCAAAACAATCAAGACAGTAGACAACCCAAAGGAAGCCCTTCACTTGTGAATAATAATCGAAGCCCTCTAGCTTTACTTCCCTCAAAACCGGAAGTACCAAGGTTGCAGTCTGTGATAAAAGCCCTCGGACTCTCAAACTCTCTCTCTCAAAAACGCAAGACATCAACAACACCCCAACTCGAAGGTTGAAGTATCGGAGGTTGAAGTAAGAAAAACCCATTGAGAGTGAGAGCGAGAGTTTGGCTGAGAGGCTCGATGAGGGTGAGAGGGTGAGGGGGATTGAGGGTGAGAGGGAGGCTGAGAGCGATGGTGAGTGAGAGAGCGGCTGAGAGCCATTTGGGAGGGAGAGTGACCTAAATTTTTAGCTAAGGGAGGGAATACGGGTTATTCACTTATTCACAGAGGCTAGGTTTTGAGTGAAAAAAAAAATAAATGTAAATTAATTTTTGTTTATTTTTTTTCCTTTTTCACACAACAGAAGTCATTGTTTGTGTTGTCTGAAGTCTCGCAAATTTACCAAAGGACAATGTGTTGGATGAGTACAGGTGAGACGACAGGTTTAAAAAATCTGTCGTCTGACTAACTCAGACGACAGCAAAAACTCATGTGTTGTCTGATGACTGTCGTGTGATTAAGTTATTCTAGTAGTGAACATAGAAAAAGCAAATTAAGGAGTTTTATATGAGCAAGGAGAACCAAAAGTTGCAAAACCAAAGCAAATTAAGGAGTTTAATGTGTACCAACCCTTGTGAAGGTGGAGAGTTAACCGCAGTGCTGTCTGCAACTCCAGAGCTTTCAATCTCTAGCAACACTTTTCTGAAACCACAGCAAAACTTAGCTTAATAAGGGCCAATGGAGGAGAACATACTCGGGACCAGCATACTCACCTACTCAATTCAAGTAACGACGAAGAAATGAAAGATGTTGGTCAATTGGGCGACGAAATGACGAAACTGCCCTACGTTGGTAGATCCTGTTCTGGAGTCGGTTTCGGTTATATGGGGATTTGACATAGATAGTTAGATACGGCCAGAGACCACGCAAAACTGAAATACCTTTTGACAAATCAGTGTTTCTTTTCATTATCAAATGCCTTCCACGGATACGGCAGAATCGTCACAAAACTCAAAACACCGTTTGAAACCCAAATCATTGCTTTCTTTTCATTTTTATGACACAAATCAATGCCTTCCAAGTGTCCGAAAAGTATTGCTATCCCTAAGTGTCATATTGTCATCAGCAAATGTCGCACTCAAAAGTCCTTGTCTTTCAATCTTCAATTCCACTGTTCCAACTGTCATTTACTGATCTATATTGTTAATTAGGAATGTTATTTGGATTAACTTTCATACTAAGGATGCTCAATGAGAAATTTTACACCAAAAATTATACTAGATGGTTTTAAGCACATCATTTGGCAGTTTAAGAATAGATAGAAAAACAAAAAGACATAGATGGGCCTTAGTCGGGAGATAATAAACTTTATGACACTTATATAACTAAAAATAATATATAATAGCATTTCTCCACACATGCTCTGCACGTGCACGTAATTATTTTTTAATATAAGCAACTCAAAGAGACAAAGACTAGACTTTAATTAAGCTCTAAGAAGTGAGAATAGAGCACAAAGCTTGATTGAGGAGAAAAATAGCTAATGACTTCCCATATGTTTGTCTAATGAAGAAAATGTTACAACAATAAGTACATTAATATTCGATATATTAATTCAGTGGTACATAACCCCGTATCACTTGCAAGGAGAACTTGAAGTTCAACTTTCCTTCTTAATCAAGAACAAAGTTACAACTGTGAACAACACAAAGACTGAACTTTACTTGACCTCTAAGATCTAAGAACCATAATAACAGAGCACAAAGCTTGTATGAAAGTGAGCAAGAGAAGAATAATAGCTGCAATATGAGTTAAAAAAATGTTTTTTCAAATTCGCCCTTCATCTGTGCTGATACCTTTTACGGTACTTGTGTAGGTCTTCACTCTTCACAAAGAGTAGCAAAACAGAAGCAACTAGGGTCCATGATAACTCTATCTGCAAGGTTGTTGATTAGAGTAAACCCCTCTCTGCTGTCACCAAGCCTTATTTCAACAATTCCGTGCAGCATAAGGAATTCTACATCCTTCCTTGTTCTCGCAAAGCATTTCATGACAAAAACAGTCATATACATAATTCTCGATGCACTGGCATTGTTCAAAGGCCAGGAGCTTTCAGATTGTGTTCCAAGTTTCATCACTTAGAGTTAATTTCGGAATTTCAAATGCCCCATCAGTGAACCTTATCACCTTATGTGAAATAAGTTTTTGCTTGATCCCACCTTGAATTTGACCCCGGCACTGTCTAGCTCTCTCATGCTGGGTATAGTTACAGTTTTCAGCTCTCCTCCAACTTCGTGTGAAAACTCCGAAGGTAGACATAAAGTTCTTATAAAATCAACAAAATGATCTACTTTATGTTAGAGTGAGTCAACGTATCCTATTTAGAATATTCTTGTTTTATTAGGAATGTACTTGTTGTACGCAATTAGGAATGTAATTATCTCTTTAATTATAATTAGCACTTACCTAGTTAGTATATGTAACCTTGGTGTATAAATACCTCCTTATGAGAAGAATAAAATTATCTCATTATTCTCTCAAGTCTCAAATACGTTCTTATTCTCAAGTGGTATCAGAGCAAAGATCCGTATTGGACTTTGTCTCTTTGTTCTCTCATTGCTCTCAATTCTCTCAATTTAATTTCTCTTAAATTTTCTTCTACCCAGTAATTGGGATTTGTTTGTCTGTGTTCTTGTGATTGAGAGTATTTACACCTTTAAACCTAGAATTTGGGTTTTAGGGTTTTATTTTTCTTGAAGCCTCTACTGTTCGTTTTTTTTTTCAGCCTACTCAATTTCATCTTTTTATTCCTCTGTGCTCTATTACTGTAATGGGAGGACAAGGGTCGGGCAAGGATGATGATGTCGTTGTTCACAAGGTGGAGGTATATTTGAATCAAGACTCCTCTGGAGGTTTTGGTGGTGCTAAGTTGAATGGCACCAATTACCGTACTTGGAGGAAGATGATGACTGCCCATCTGTCACACCCCGGACCCGATGTCGGTGGATTTTAAGCACCTGACCCCGAATCTGAGGTGTGAGTGTTACAAGGCAGAATGTAAATAAAATATTCCTTCTAGACTCTTCATTCTAGGCTCGTCCAACCCACTTCAGCTCGTCAAAACCTAAGTACTTCTCTGCAAAAGGTATTAGAGATGGGTAGGTGAGCAAAACCACGCGCTCAGTGAGTAGATCATGTAATATGCCAGTAAAGCCATGTCATTTTACACACGCCAGAAAGTAGTATATCTTATACATATCAATTCACATCAATTTATCATACCGCATCATCCCTTCTTATTGATTATCCTTCAATTTAGTGACCACCACGGGCATCCTAATGGCCTTCTCTAGCCCTATACCACCGTGTGACACATCCTTACTTCGGCATAATCAATCAAGAAGTTCTCATGTTCCATGACTAGTCAAACAATGGATCTAGCACATAATATATATAAACTCCGCATATTTCGCAAATAGACATGCTTCACTTGAAAATAGAGAGAAATTTCATAAATAGATAAAATCATGCTTTTCCACCATTTTTGTAGAAAATAAGAATATTTGAAACATATTACACAAACTCACTCACCTCAATAATCCGAATCGCCTCCTAGAATACCGATCATTAACCGAGCCTCCTAAAAAGAGTCTTCTAGAAATCACCGTTGGATCTAACTCAAACCTCTATGGATAGAAAGAGGACATCAAGACGAATCTGTAGCTTTTCGCATATTCTAAATCGGAGTTACGGATCAAAAGTTATGATCCGCCGAAGTTTTAGAGAGAGAAACAAAGTAGAGAGAGTCTCTCAGCAAAATGGAAATATGTACTGGAGATGGGGCTGGTCCCTATTTATAGGAAAAGAGAACGAATGGAAATGAGCCAAGTGTCTAACTCTTAATAAACCACCAAGAAGCTTGTGACACTTGTCAAGCTTCCATCACATTTCTTTCTTCCACTTGACACATGTCCAAATGACTCATGGGATTGCAACTGACACGTTTGGCTACTACTCTTGGTCACTAAGTAAACTCTTTGGCCAATAGGAAGGCGACATGTCACCAAATAATGCACTTTGCATCCAAACTTCAAAAATTCCTTAAAAATAGCTCGGGAACCTGAAAAATTCACCGAAAAATGCTGCGAACTCGTGGTGACCTCTACTTTCCATTTCCAAGCTCAAAAATAAAATTTGACTAACTTCAAAATTCAGGATCTCACACCATCTGTGTAGGCTTGACAAGATGGGATATGTGAATGGCACAATTGAAGCACCAGATGAGAAGGACCTAGGGTTCGAAAAGTGGGAGAACTCCAATGGGTCTGTGATGTCCATTCTCTACAAATCAATGACCGATAAGGTAGTTCAACTAATCATTGGATGCGAGACAGCTGCTGAGATATGGAAGACTTTGAAAGAGTTGTATCTCAATTATTCTGACTTTGCTCAGATTCATGAACTCCATACCAAGGCATTCCAGATGACTTAGAATGGACAGCGTGTGTCCCTTTATTTTGCTACTTTGAAGAACATCTGGTTGGAGATTGATCTGAGGCACCCTAATAAGATGAAGAATGCTGATGATATCAAGCTGCACAATAAGGAGAAAGATTTGTTGCGGGTGCACATATTTCTGAATGGACTTGATTCCAAGCATGCTAGTGCAAAAGGTGAGTTGTTAAGGCTTGCTACTCCTCCTTCCCTTGATGGAGCCTTTGCCTATATTCGCAAATATGAGGCTCAACAAGAGAGTGCTAAGGCAATTCACTCTGAATTGTCTAGTCTCATAGTTCAGTCTAATCCTACACCACCTAAATATGTGCCACCACATACTCAACAGTTGCATCCTTAGTCTAGCTTTACATCACCTACTGGCAATCGACCTTTCAGCAACTACTGCAAACAGCTAGGGCACATTAAAGCTAAATGTCACAAGCTGAATGGATATCCTACATCTTAGGGAAAACCAGCACCTAATCAACAAGGACGTGCTACAGCTCATTTAGTCCAAAATCCTAATTACTATGGTGTGGAGGGGCGAGATCACATAACTGCTGCTGGTAATCCTTCTGTATCCATGGTTGGACGTGGTAAGATTGGTGTTGCTTTACATATTTCTGATTTTGTCGGGGAAGATACTTGGATCATTGATTCTGGGGCATCAGACCATATGACTTATGAGAAATCTTATTTTACCCACTTGTCACCACCACCTGTGTTAGGAACCGGTTCGGTTAGACTTACACCTACATTAGAACTCCATAATGTCTTATATGTTCCTGCTTTATCTCACCACTTGATATCTGTACCACAATTAAATGCTGAAGCTAAGTGCTCTGTGACCTTTTTCCCTATGTATGTTGTGTTTCAAGATCTTCTTACTAGGGAGACTATTGGTCGGGGAGATCTGAGGGGGAGGTTGTTCCAACTAGACCAGATGTATGCAGGGGAGAAACCAGGGAAGATGGCCCCAGTCGCTTTGATTTCGAGTTCTAAGCAGTTGAGTGAGCTATGGTTATGGCATCGTCGCTTAGGACATCCTTCATTTAGTAACATGAAAAAGTCTATGCCTTCTTTGTTTTTGGGCATTAATGATTCTTCTCTTAGATGTGAAACTTGTGTCTTGGCCAAGAGCCATCGTGTCAGTTATGTTCAGATAATGGGGAGAGAGTACATGAGTCATGAGTTTCAGAATTATCTCCAGGCACAAGGCATTGTCCACCAAACAACTTGCCCACAAACACCTGAGCAAAATGATGTGTCTGAGCGTAAAAACCGGCATCTCCTGGATGTTGCCCGCTCCATCCTCTTTAGTGCACATATGCCCAAGTACTTGTGGGGAGAAGCTGTTCTCACTGCTTCTCATCTTATCAATCGTATGCCTTCTAGTGTCCTTCAGGGTCAAATCCCATTTGAGGTACTCTCCACACATGTCTCCCTTCCTTCTTTTCATAACCTACCTGCTAGAGTCTTTGGGTGTGTAGCCTTTGTTCATGTTCCCAAGAACCAACGCTCTAAGTTGGAGGCTCGTGCCTTAAAATGTGTCTTTGTCGGGTATGGGACTCATCAGAAAGGGTATAAGTGTTTTCATCATCCCACAAAAAAAATTTTATGTTACTATGGATGTTACTTTCTTCGAGGATGCCTGCTATTTTTCTCCCACCGACACTTCTCTTCAGGGGGGGAGTTTAGCTATTTTGAAGAGATGGTCAGTGGAAGCCAAGATGAAGAACGGGATGAAAAAGCTGAAGAACGGTCTGTCATTTCGATTGTTTATGAAGAAAGGTCAGTCGTTCCTGTTGTTTTTGAAGAACAGTTGGTAGTTCCTGAAGAACAGTCAAGCGTTCCTCTCATTCCTGAAGAACGTTCGATCGTTCCTATCGTTCCTGAAGAACGGTCGAGCGTTCCCCTCGTTCCTGAAGTCGTTCCTGTACCTCCTGAAGAATGGTCGAGTGTTCTTGTCGTTCCTGAAGAACAAGCTAGCATTCCTTTCAATCAATTGAATGAAGAAGTTTCTACAACAACTCCCCTTCCTCCATCACCCCACTCCGACCAAGGTTCCCAAGGTTTTGAAGATCATTCTGAGGTAAATCCTGAACATGTGTCTAACCCTCTTAATATTGTTAATCATGATGAAGAGTCTGAACCTACCAAATACACTTTGCCTAATCGAGTCAATCGTGGTAAACCTTCAAAAAGATATGAACCCACTATTAGTGCCAAGTTAAAGTATCTCGTTGCCAATTATGTGTCAACCCATAGGTTATCTAAGTCATATGAATCTTTTGTGCACCAGATATCTTCTGTATCTGTTCCTAACAAAGTGCAGGAAGCTTTGAGATCCTAAGTGGTCTAAGGCAATGGAGGAAGAGATGGAAGAATTGCAGAAGAATAATACATGGGAGTTAGTACCACTTCCAAGTGGAAAGAAGACTGTGGGGTGCAGAT
Source organism: Rosa multiflora (assembly GCA_002564525.1). Lineage (NCBI taxonomy): Eukaryota > Viridiplantae > Streptophyta > Magnoliopsida > Rosales > Rosaceae > Rosa > Rosa multiflora. The sequence goes on from BDJD01010645.1 coordinate 30,596, forward strand.
GGATTTATACAGTGAAGCCAAAATGTAGATGGTTCAGTTAATAGATACAAGGCAAGATTGGTGGCCAAGGGGTTCACACAGACTTATGGTGTGGACTATGATGAGACGTTTGCCCCTGTAGCGAAGATCAATACCATCAGGGTGTTATTGTCTTTGGCTGCAAACCTAGATTGGCCACTTCGGCAGTTTGATGTGAAGAATGCATTCCTTCATGGGGATTTAGCTGAAGAAGTTTACATGAGCCTTCCTCCTGGATATGAAACTACTACAAATATTGATGTGGTTTGCAGATTGAAAAAGTCCTTGTATGGTTTGAAG
>BDJD01010656.1:3168-21162 GCA_002564525.1 Rosa multiflora
TCCCAGCTTTTGCTTATTTCAAATTTCACTTCCTAGATCTTGAGTACTCATGTTTATTTACTTCTGTTTAGTGGGTTGCTGAATTTCAAGGTTCGGGGTATAAGAGGTTTAAGATACAAGAAGACATGTGGTTAGGGCAGTAGAGAATTGGAATTGTATGTTGCAATGGTTTGTAGTTGCTTTGGTGTGCTCAATTGGTGCAAAGGAAATAAGAATTTGGAACCTTCCAGCCAAGCCCAAGGTAAGAGAATGACTATGACTTGGTCATATTAATTCTTCATTTTTACTAAGGTGAACTCTTCTACTGCAAATAATGATACAATTTGCATCTTGTGCTTCTCTGGTCAAGTTCTTTGCAGAAATAGGCGTAGTTTGTAGCGATTCAGTACTATATTGAACTTCAAAATCAAACTAGTTTTGGTAAAGTGGATGCAAAAGGGTTTTGTTAAATTTCCAATTTGCACCTTTAGACGTTTTGCTTTTTTTTAGTAACTAAATAGACGGTTATAGAGCTTTTACAAGCTTCTCAGTGCTATATAAGAAATCTCACATCTAGAAGCACATTGCAATACTTCCTAGAAGATATAAGATACTTCCTAGAAGATTGATTTTTTTGTATGTGGGTGTGCTAGGCTAGGTGTCCAGTACATATGCATGTTTTAGATCTTTGTTTATGGTTCTTGCTGGTTCTGAACTGGACAAATTGATCTAACCAGAGTTTCTTTGTCTGTGTGTATGGAATGCATGGTACTTTAGGGATTCCTACCAACAATGTAAGGCTCTTTTCTTATAATTCATTGAGGTCAGCGACCAGGAATTTTCATTGAGGTCAGACAAAATAGGTGGAGGAGGCTATGGAGTTGTCTATAAGGTGATATCAATGAACATTATACTTGTTAAAATGCATTAATTCCTACTGTTTGAGGGGTTTTGGATCTGGGTCTTGTAGTTTTGTAGTCTGCTCTTTATTGGGTTGCTGGGAAAGTGAGGGAAAGGGAGAAAGATGAAAGCTTTCAAGTGTTTTTCTGTTCATGTTTTCGATTAGTATTTTATAGGTGTAGCATTATTATGCTGATAAATTTGAGCTGGGTTTTTTTTTTATAGATGAAAATTCAGATGAAAATTCAGAGGGCATATTATTCCAAACTTCAGATGAAAATTCTCCAAGGTGATATATGAAGTGTGAGGTTGTTGGTTTCCATTTTAGTTTGTATCAGTTTGAGCAACTTCCAGTGATCATGTATTTGACTGCTTGCAAACTCTTTCAAGTTGTCATTGTTTCAAGCTATTAGCTGAATCCATCTTACTCAGGTACCCTACATTAAACTCGGAGGGGGGGCCAGTTGATGTGCAAGAGAACACTCAATACACTCAGTACTTTCAGAGCTGAACTTGTGGTCAAGTTCATTTTGCAGGGGGCAGAGTTGTTATGATGAAGGGGATTACAGTCCCGAGTTGACTAGGAATAGGTGCTAGTTTTCAAGCAGTTTTCAGTTTCTGTTTCTGTTTCTGTTTTCAAGCAGTTTCTGTTTCCAGTTTTCAAATTTTATATATTAAAGTAATATTCAAATTTGACATCTCCATTGGAGCTAAAAATTGTCAAAATGTTCTCTCTTCAAATTTGCCATGTCACATGTCAAATTTGAATTTGACACAAGCCAAAAGAAAAATCCATTGGTCCCGAGTTGACTAGGAATAGTGATCATATCTTTACTTTTGCATAATTTCAATTATGGCTAAACGCACCGTTTCAATTTTGCATAGAGATAGGATCTCTTGGTTGTTTCTTGGTTCCAATTTTGCATAATTTCAATTTAGCTGTTTTTTGGTTGTTTCTGAAGGCCAGTGTCTTGTTGACACATGTTGAGCATGTCAACGTCTCAGCTGTATAAGCTGACATTCTGTTGAAATCTGGGAAATCAAATATCATTTCTACTTTTTGCTTTAGACTTTTCTTTGCTTTTCTCTGCACTATTTTCTTGATTCTGGGGGTTAGGGTCAGTACCCTATCAAAACACGACCACCCGATGACAAGTGATGGCAACAATTCCGTGTTAGATCATTTTTTCTAGTAAGACAGGAAATGTAATGTATACACCAAGGGACAAAAATACAGAGAAGAAGGATAAGGATCAAACCAATCCAAACACTTGAATTGTTATCTCAATGTACGGCTTTAACAAAGAAAAATGAAACAGAGGAGAGACTTGTTAGTTTACGTGTTCCTCTTTGCAACTGTTTTCAATCATTTTACGTGTGATTAGCGCATTCAACTATCAGATTTAAGGTCCTTTTTTTTTTCCGTGTATATGTAGAGTTTAGCTTTAATACGGTGTTAGACTCTGAAAAGCTTCAAGAAGCTTCATCTTGATATTGTCTCTGACTAGTTAATATTGGGTCCGACTTTTCCAAACTGAATCAGAAATCCACCTATATATATGTATATATATCTCAAACAGATGAGAAGATTATACGTACCATAACAAGAATGGCAACTTCTTCAAGATTTCAAGTATATGTCCTGGCTTTTTGTGCAACCCTTCTTATTCAAAGTGGCTGTTATGGCTATTCTGTGCATCAGAGGAAACATGCAGCCTTGTTCATCTTCGGAGGTTCAACATTTGATGTTGGAAATAATAACTACATAAACACTTACAATTACTTTAAAGCAAATTTCTTCCCATATGGGGAAACCTTCTTCAGCCACCCGACTGGTAGGTTCTCCGATGGTCGTCTAATCTCAGATATCATTGGTAAGTTTGTTGTACATAATGTCAATGGTTTCTTTTAAAACATATATGGGATTATGAGATAATTGATAAATAGTTAACTTGGAATTGTTTCTGCAGCTGAATATGCAGACTTGCCAATGATTCCACCATACTTACAACCGGGTTTTGACAACTATACTAATGGGGTGAACTTTGCATCTGCTGGGGCTGGTGCTCTAGCTGAAACTAATCAAGGATTTGTATGTTGATCTTCTGCCTCCATAAGTTTTTTTTTTTTTTTTTTCCCTTCTGTGTGCGTGTGTGTTGTAGAACCGGCACAACAGCTAGTCAATGTAGTCACAAAACCAAAGTGATCAAAATAATTTGGTTATTGCTGGCTGCGGACTTTTAGATAGTGTTTCATTGTACATGAAAATTATTTTGGTTGACTCTGCCTCCAGAGAACACATGGACACATTTATATGATATATATAAACATTATTAGGTATCCTTTTTTGATTGATTTCTTTTTTGCAGGCGTTGGACCTTAAAACTCAACTGGGTTATTTCAAGAATGTGGAGAAGCAGTTGAGGCACAGACTAGGTGAAGCAGAAGCTCACACATTGTTGTCCCAAGCTGTTTACTTGATTGCCATTGGAACCAATGATTACCTTGCATTCATAACGAATTCAAGTTTGTCCGAGTCTCGCTCACCTGAAGAATATGTTGGCATGGTGACAGGAAACATTACAAATGTGATCAAAGTAATATATATTATCATCTTTTGAATATGTTTATGAATCCAAAAATGAATTCAGAGGAATTGCTTACCTCCAATGCTTTTTTTTCAGGAAATATACAAGAAAGGAGGAAGAAAATTTGGGATTAAAGGCATAGAGAATTTGGGTTGTACCCCGGGCTTGAGAACAGTTAGACCAGGAAACACAAGCACCTGTAATGAAGAAGTAAATGCAATTTCAAAACTCCACAATAGAGTACTTGCTAAAGTCCTCGAGGAGCTGAAAGGACAGCTCCAAGACTTCATATACTCGAATCCAAATTTCTACTCTTACGCAAATGACGTAGTTAATAATCCATCAAAACATGGTATATACAGTCATCATAACTAGTTCTCTTAAGTTTTAGTTTGTCCTGTGCCTGTGTCAAAAGCTGATCCCTATTTTCTAATTTGCCTTATGTTATTATGTATGTTGTACAGGTTTCAAGGAAGGAAAGATGGCATGCTGTGGCTCTGGTCCATACAGAGGATTTAGTAGCTGCGGAGGGAAGCGAGGTATAACTGAGTATCAGTTATGTGACAATGTTACTGACTATGTCTACTTTGATTCCGGTCATCCCACAGAAAGGTATAACCAGAAACTTTCCAAGTTATGGTGGAGCCGTACTCCCGATGTCACAGCACGTTACATCAATTTGAAAGAGCTATTTGAAGTATCGAATAAGAATTGGGATACATCTTATGTTTCAGTTATTAATAATACCTGCGGAGGGAAGCGAGGTGGTATAACTGAGTATCAGTTATGTGACAATGTTACTGACTATGTCTACTTTGATTCCGGTCATCCCACCGAAAGGTATAACCAGAAACTTTCCAAGTTATGGTGGAGCCATACTCCCGATGTCACAGCACGTTACATCAATTTGAAAGAGCTATTTGAAGTATCGAATAAGAATTGGGATACATCTTATGTTTCAGTTATTTGAAGTATAGAATAAGAATTTGAAGTATAGAATAAGAATTGGGATACATCTTATGTTCCAGTTATTTGAAATATAGAATAAGAATTGGGATACATCTTATGTTCCAAGTTATGGTGGAGCCACTCCTGATGTCACAGCACGTTACATCAATTTGAAAGAGCTATTTGAAGTACAGAATAAGAACTAGTTAGAGATCCCGCGCTTCGCTGCGGGTGTTATAACTGCATTATAACAATTATCAAGTGCTTTCTTTCTAACTGAATTAATAAGTAATAGTAATCAAATAAAGTCCTCAATTTCATAACAAAAGAGATTCAAACAAAAAAAGAAAAAACTCAAAATAAAAAAGGAACATTTAGAGGGCAAGAGCGCCCAACTACTTTTACAGCTTCTTGTGAGATACCAATGCACAATGACATGTCGAGTTCCTCCAACAACCGCAGTAGGGAAGCCATTATACTCTAATCCCTCATCTGATACTCCATTGCAAGAAAATAGATAGATGTTCCTGATTGCACTCGCACTATCGATTTATATAAGATACACATGTTAACTGTTGCATGCATACAAAAAATTTACCTGCAAAACTCTAAATCAACACAATAACTCCTTACGATGCATAGTTACTTTCTTTAGAAAACTATAGAAAACTGAGTGTCAGACTAACTTTTGCCAAATAACTCAGTTAATATAGTCCATTCCTGAACAATTATATGTTTTCCTGATCGACCAAATCCCCAACATCATCTCCATTATATCTTTTCAGAGTGGATAGAATGTCAACTCTTTCAGTGAAAAAAGATTATTACTTGATGCAGAATCAACAAATTGGCCATTAATTAGATGCTTAGTGTGATCAATATGAACAGGTGGGGTGATCAACTCTTCACTTGCTGCAGCAGTGCTAATCCTGCTGACACTTCTCCCTAAAGATCACATCATAAACAATTTCATTAGGTAAATTGAAGCAACAAAAATTTCAAACTTAGTACGTCAGAAGTATATATTTCTAGTGTCTAACAATATCAAGAAAAGATCAAATCGTATTCTTAACAGTGAGATCATACTCCTCTTGCTGGACGTCCATCAGAGATATGAGGGTAACAACAAGTATTTAGATATTATGCAAAACACAAAATTGTGAAAAAAATTTGTAAGTCTGAACCAAGAAAGTAAGCAAAAAATAGGAAAACTGACCAAATTACATATTATGCAGCAAAGAATATTAAGAAACACTATTTTGTTGCCTGGATTCTAATCGAAGGTCAATTAGCAACCAGTTCTGTATCTCCAATTCTTAACAAAACCCAGATAGAGGAATAAGGAAAACCAAGTCTATCATGCACAATTCCCAATTGTAAACCACCAAACGACCTGGAAGTTAATATAGTCTAGAAGTTCCAAGAACACTGACCTGCAATCAATACACAAAATCATATTAGTTGGTAAGCATATATATATATGCACTGATTCATAGGCCACTGTCCCTGCAATGCAGGATTAAACAAACTACTACAGTAAGCATCTCTAAGGTTTATATTAATGCCTTCGCAAAAATCAGGACATAAGTCATATGAAGAAGTCAGAAAAAAGATTTGCATTTGATGACAGGCAACATGTAAATGTGCTAAATAAGAGTATAAAATACTATATATATATATATATATAAGTAAGCATCTCCAAGGTTTATGTCAGTACCTTTCCCCACTCAGAACCAATGTCACTGCACCTCATCTTCAAGTATATCAGCCTAGTCCCCAACTCAGTCTCCACCTCCTTCCATAAATAGCTTGGTTGATGAGGAGGTTATTGGATTTGAAAGTATTTACTTCTTCGGTTCTTCCTTGCATACACATTACTTACTGTGCACAGGTCATGGCTTATCTCATCAAGTGTCTTTTTGGGGTTTTTATGTATGACCTGAAAAGAAAATGTAAAGTTTGAGGACAACTACATCATTTATTGCTCTCACCATTGTTACTGAAAGTGGAAAGAAATGGTATAACATAAGAGTTAAAAGATACCAGAAATCCTATGGCTTGCCTAATATTCTTGAGTTCATCCCACATTGAACCTGCATACTGCATTTTCATTTATTCAGTAAGAGTTAATACTATAATAAGGCAATGTAGATGCTCCTACTTGTAAGTCAACATGCAGAAAAAATGGAGAAATACACTGAATTCAGTGCATTATAAATTCACTGCAAACGTAAGTCAACATACAGAAAAATTCAATGCTACCTATAAACCCAATGTGTCTGTTCTGATGGGGCTTTGTGTTCAATTTCAGGTTCTGATACTCCAATTTGTTGCCCACCCTTAGTTAGAACCAAAACCAACTTTGTTTCCCTTAAGACCAATCCTCTACAATTCTGCAGAACAAATTCAATTTTGCCAAACAGGTCTAAGTAAAACACCCAAGATTTAATTTTGGTTAAGAAAGGGGTTTATGAAATTGAAAATTACAGCAATCACGAAGCCAAGCTAGAACGGGAAGAAGGAAGAAAGGGAAGAAAGACTTGTTCAGATCTCAGACCAACTTTGCGCGCTCTGTCTTCCTTCCTCGTTCATCTCCGTCTCCTCACTTTGTTCGACCGTTCAAAACAATGAAAGAGGCGGCAGGGATAATTGAGTACATTAACGTAAAATAGAAATGCACTTCTGTACTGTTCATTAAACAGTACCATTCTCATTCTTCTTTATATACTAGCGATGGTACCCATGCTTTGCCGCGGGATTCATTGTTGCTAATAAGGACGTGATTCTTGATTAAAATGATAAAATAAGAGATACTGTTCCGTCTCTCTAAAATTGTTTGAGTTTATATTATTGCAATTTACCATAACATTCTATCAAAGCATTCGATCACAACATCAAGTATTGCAGGGAGCAGGGAATGCTAAAGTAAACGAATGAAAATGTTGTAGTAGCTGCCCCAACAGCTAAGTAAACAAATTTCAGAGACGTACACCTGAGGATATTGAATATGTCAAATTAGCTTTGAGGATATTGAAAAAAAAAATAATCGCTTAATGCAGAAATTACATTGTTCTAGCAAGTAGATTGACATATGTGCAGCTAGACATATCAAGAGGCAAATTTTAATGACATCACATAAGAAATGATGAAGTCAAAATTTATTTTTTGGTACTGCATAGTGGAATAAGTTGAAAATATGATATAGATGTTGCAACATCAATGATGACTATATATCTGGTTAATTTTAGTCCTAGAAGACTCACCTTACAAATTGCGTTAATAAAAATCTTGAAAGTCAAACTAAACAAACATCACTAAGCCAATAATGCCTTCAGACAATACAATTCATACGACATATTTTCATGATTTGCGGGAACCCAACAAATTTCAAATTCATATACATAGATTATGATTGTCTTCAGCTAAAAATCGATGAGCGGGCCTCCGATTTTTGAGGAGCGACCCGGCATAGCGAAACCTAGGTTTCGTGATAGCGGCATGGAGTGTTGTGGTTTCCACACCAGACAAAGGCGAGTGAAGGGCGGTGTGGACTGGGAGAGGCCATGGTCTCTTTTGCAACGGCGTCGGGATCTCGACCTAGTTTTTCAAAGGCTCCGGTTGAGTAATTGCTCGGCTGAGGGTGGTTTTGTGAACATGGGTTGCTGGATTGGGTCGGAGCTGAGGCGTTGTGATCGACGCCGTCAGGTTTCGGGGTGACTAGGATCTGCATCATTGTGGCGGCCTCCACTGACCAAGGTTGGGCTCAAGTCGGAGCTGCTGGAGACGATGGCTCCTGTGCAGTTTGGCTATGGGGTTGTGCTACGCTTCGTGGAGGTGGCAGGAGAGGCCAACGATGACCGGGCAGGTGGCTTGGGCTAGTATGCTGGAGATTAGTGTGGCGGCGGGTCATGGGCATGAAGACTGTCCAGAAAAATTGCCGGGAGATCTTGGTGAATTAGGGTTGACTGGTTTTTGACTGGGCTGCTTTTTTGGCCCATGATGACTGGGCCTAGGGCACGAACTGGGCTAAAGGCAAGGCTAAAAGACTTGAGGGTAGATGGTACTGGGAAGCGGAAATCTGCTAAGAAGAGTCTATTAACCAACTTGAATGGTGCAGATGCTACTACAAGCTCTAATCCAAAAGGAAAGGAGTTAGTTGTGGCATAGATCTTCATGGACTAGGGTTTCAAGCCTGTGTGAGTTGGGAGAGCTTCTATAAGTTTTCTAAGACGTTTCTAGTTATTTGCTTATACCACAATTGCGTGATTGGCATGTAGGGACTAGTTGAATGATTTCATTTCCTTAGAAGACGAGGTAATCCTTTCTTGTGTAGGCTTGCGTAAAGTGAGCGCTATTTAGAACTTAATTGTTTGCAATTTCTTAGATAGGTTGTACCGGTTGTTACTTGCCCGGTTTCTTATTTGAGGGTTTGTAGACTTTGGCCTTATTTTGGCTACTGATTCTATTGATATCAATTTCTATTCAAAAAAAAAAAAAAATACAATTCAGACGACAAAATTCTTGTTTTCTGTCATCTGAATTTTTTAAACTTCTTCAGACAACATATAAATTAATGTCGTTGTCTGAATAGCATGAGAATCCTCACTATATCAGTTTTTGAATCTTTTTGGTAAGTTGAAAAAGTATGACGACAGATAACTGTCATTTGAGAAAACTGATAAATTCTCATTAAAGATTGAAAATTAAGACAACATTTATATGTTGTCTGAGTAAACGTAGGAATAGTATGACCTAGTCTAACCAAAAATTATTTTTTGGCACAATCAAACCTATTCACCCCTTTTGCCCGTTAAGACCCCATGTTTTTCCCACACTTGGTTAAAATTTTTGAAAACTATTACCTTCCTTTCCATGGTGCCTCTCTCGACCTAGCTAGCTTGTTTTTTCTCCACACAAACTCAACAATTCTTTCCTGTTAGCTAATAGAAGGTCTTCTCCCCTAGAAGAGACAGAAGCTACAAGCACTTCCGGAGCTGGATTTTGGACAGAAAAGATCTGTTACCTAAGTGAGAAGGATAGTTGAATCTGTTGATACTGTTCTTCGATTTGAAAAAGGAATGGGTCCAAAGATTTCATTCACTGTTGTTCATTGGTAAGCCTCTTTCAATCGCTCTCTCCTAACCTAGTGTAGCAAGAGCTGGCTATCAGCTCGATTGATTCATCTCCCTCAGCTAATGTTAGGTTCTAAACCCTGGCAGAGCTATCAGAAAGGAAATGAAAGGTAAAGAGAATTAAACAGAAGGGATTTTTCATAGATGGGTTTCAGAAAGGTTACAACTAGAATTATATAGCTCATACTGATCACACAAATAGCGACACGTGTCAGCCATGAGGACGAGATAAGGATGAGATAAGCAATTAACCCAAATAACTGGTAATTAACCCTAACAACTAATTAACAAACTAAACAGATAATTAAAGAACCATGTGCGTAGCTCATGCAACTGAAGACTTCTAGTGGTAATATGAAAATGGGTCAGTTTCATAACATTCCTTCCCTCCTAAACAAAGCTTGTAGTCACGCTTGAAAATCAGGGAAACGCTCCAGTAAGTCTGCAGCTTCTTCCCAGGTAGCTTCTTCTTCTGTTGACCCCAGCCACTGCACAAGCCACTTAGTTACAGCTGCATTATTTTTCTTGAACATATGTTTATCCAATACCTTTGCAGGGTACCATCTCGGATTATGCGGGTTGACATTAGGAGGAAGATGTACTGAGATCACTTAAGCATCACCCAACTTCTTCTTCAATAGGGATACATGGAAGACCGGATGCACTCTAGCAGTGGGTGGGAACTTGAGCTTGTAGGCTACTGTGCCAATTCGTTTCTCAATCTGAAAGGGACCATAGTATCTGGGTGCCAACTTGTGTGCAACCCATTTTTCCACTGAATGCTGCCTATAAGGCTGTAACTTCAAGTATACCCAGTCCCCCTCTTCAAATTTTCTTTCCGTGTGTTTTTTGTCATAGAACTGCTTTATCTGAGCCTAAGCAATATGTAAGTTACGTTTGAGGATAGCTAATAACTCATCTCTTGATTGGAGCTGCTGGTCAACTGCATCCACAGCAGTAGAGCCTAGAGTATAGGAAAATATAGATGGGGGTTGATAGCCATAGAGAGCCTGAAATGGTGTCATGCCAATGGCAGAATGATGCGCTGAGTTGTACCACCACTGAGCCCACGACAGTGCTTCTACCCACGGATGAGGTTTTTCACCGACCACACAACCTAAATATTGCTCCAAGGTCCTGTTGAGATTCTCAGTTTGCCCATCGGTTTGGGGGTGATAGGCAGAGCTCATGTTAAGGGTAGTACCTTGAGCTTTAAAGAAGGCTTCCCAAAAGTTACTCAGGAAAACCGGGTCCCTGTCTGAGATAATTGAGTCTCGCATACCATGAAGCTTGAAGACTTTATTGACGAATTGCTGAACAATCATAGAAGCAGTATAAGGATGAGCCAAGGGAATAAAATGGCCATACTTAGTAAACATGTCCACTATTACCATAATGACTATTTTCCCATGAGAACTCGCTAGTCCTTCAATAAAATCCATAGAAATGCATGTCCATGCTCTTGTTGAGATGGTATTAGGGTGCAGCAAACCTGGAGGGTTTATGGTCTCATAATGGTTTTGTTGACAGATATGGCAAGTGGACACAAACCTCTTGACATCCTGATGCATCCCTGGCCAAGAAAACGATCTGGTGATTCTCTTCATTGTTCTGTGTCTCCCCACATGGCCCCCACTTAGACAGTTATGAAACTCAGCCATAATTTTATTTCTCCAATTATCCTGCTTTGGAACAAATACCTTGCACTGAATAGTTGAGAATGAAGCACTGAATATAGAGGATGAGCATATGGATCAAGTTGTACCTGTTGTAGAATAGCATAGCTTCAGGATCCACTAAGAAAGTTGCCTGAATGTCCTAGATAAAACCATGTACTGGAGAAGAGATTCCAGTGCTAGTGTGTAGGCTGCCATATTTTGTAATCACCTGAGTGTCATTGGTCTTGAATTCAGCCATTCTAGAAAGGACATCAGGTGCAGAATTATTCTTACCAGCTTTATAATGTATCGAGTAGTTATAGCCAGCCAATTTAAGTAGCCACTTCTGTTGAGTAGGTGTTGAAATTTTCTGATCCAAAAAATACTGAATGGTCCGATGATCGGTATAGATGCTGAAATGATTTCCTAGAAGATATGGCTGCCAATGTTGGACTGCGAATACCATAGCGAACATCTCTTTGCCATACACCGACAATGCCACATGCTTAGGACCCAATGCTTTACTAAGGTAGGCAATAGGGTGACCATTCTGTGATAACACATCTCCTATGCCCACTCCCGAAGCGTCACATTCAACAACAAACTCTTTTGAGAAATCTGGCAGAGCCAACACAGGAGTGTTCATGAGGGCTACCTTAAGAGATTCAAACGCGCTTTCAGATTCAGCAGTCCACCGAAAGCCTCCAATTTTTAACAAGTCTATTAATAGTTTTGCAATCAACCCAAAGTTCCTTACATACTTTCTGTAATACCCGGCTAACCCTAAGAAGCCTCTCAATCCTTTGATGGTAGTTGGCTTGACCCAATCTCTAATGCAAGCAATTTTGGCAGGATCCACAGATACACCCTCTTCACTAATCACATGCCCTAAATACTCAAATGATGGCAATCCAAAGCTACACTTGCTCTTCTTGATCTTCAAAGAATGTTGTTGCAGCTTGAGAAAAATCTTTTCCAAATGCTCTACATGAGCTTCAAGAGATGGGCTGTAAATTAGAATGTCATCAAAGAAGACTAGAGCAAATTTCCTCAAATACTCCCTCAGTACATCATTCATTACCGATTGGAAGGTGGATGGAGCATTTGTCAAGCCAAAAGGCATCACCAAAAATTCATAGTGGCCATTATGTGTTCTAAAAGCAGTCTTACTAATGTCCGCAGCCTCCATCCTAATTTGATGATATCCAGATCATAAATCAAGCTTTGTAAAAATTATAGAACCATGCACCTCATCGAGCAATTCATCTACCACAGGAATGGGGTACTTATCCTTAACAGTAACTGCATTCAAAGATCTGTAATCCACACACATCCTCCATGTACCATCCTTTTTTTTAACCAACAACACAGGAGAAGAAAAGGGGATGACACTCGGTCTAATCACAGCATTAGCTAGCAGCTCTTGTACAATTTTCTCTATCTCGGCCTTTTGAAAATGAGGGTACCTGTATGGTCTCACACTCACTGGGGGCGTGTTAGGGAGGAGTTCAATCTGATGGTCCTGTTTCCTTTGTGGTGGCAATGTGGTTGGAGTGGCGAAGAGGTCATCATACTTAGTGATTAAGGCTTGGATCTGTGCACTTGGTGTATTGATGTTCTCTTCCCCCCACCTGTTGCACTTGGACTAACAAGGCCTCCTTTTCTTTTTTTAGCAGTCTAGTCATGGCTTTACAACTAATAGTGGTGGCTTTGGCACTAGTGTCTCCCTGCAATTGGTACTCAGTTCCCTGTACATTGAACCTCATCCTCATTGTATCAAAATTCCACAAAATATCACCAAGTTGTTTTAGCCAACAAGCTCCCAAAACTATTTCACATCCAGTTACAGGCAGAATATAAAAATCATTTGTAAAAGTAAATTGCTGGAGTTGAAGCTCAATGTTGGCTTCCCCACTAGTCTTCATTTTTGCACCACTAGCCAATACAACGATTAAAGGAGAAAAATTATGTACCTGTACCTTGGTACCTCGGAGAAGATGTGGATGAATGAAATTGTGAGGCTCCCGAATCAATAAGCACATGTACCATTTTCTTGTTGAATTTTCCCTTTAGCTGCATAGTAGCCGGGCTGGAATTACTATCACTCATAACTTGCAATCGAATGAGTGGTTCCTCGAGGTCAGTGATGGGTGGAACTTCCTCTTCCATCAACTTTGCTGGACTTAAAAGCTCACCTTCATCCGGATACACTTCCATAATCATCAGTTATCCCTTCCTACAATTGTGACCTGGTTTATAGGTCTTGTCACAAAAAAAACAAAATTGATTTTTTGCTCTTTTTTCTTGATATTCTGCTTGTGATGATCTCCTGTTACCCGAGTGCACATTTCCACTTAAGGGTTGATTATTTCTGCCCATGAGGTGGCCTTGAAGTCATGAACCTCTGAGTAGGGGTAGGATTCACGCTAGAGCTAGTGCTTGTGAGGAGTCTAGACTGGGCTTGATGAGAGCTTCTAGCATAGCTCCTATGACCTTCATTCCTTGTTTCATAGACTCTGGCTAATTCACAAGCCTCATAGAGTGTTCTAGGCTTCTGTGCTTGCACATCTACCCTAATGTCCTCCTTCAATGCTCCAATGAAACATGCAAGTAAGACCTCAGGCGGGAATCTAGGAGCTCTCCGTGAGAGCTTGGCAAACTACTCCTTGTAGTGTTCCACGCTTCCGGTCTGAGACATTCTGGCCTGGGCAGCCTGGTATTCCGACCTGTTATAGCTACTGAATTCTCGCATGAGTAGGTCAGCTAGTCCTTGCCATGCATGAGGAAATTCATGCCGAAACATATACCAATGGTCTGAGGCTTTATCAGTTAAATGCATAGTTACAATTGATAATTTCCTCTCTTCCAGAATCTGGAAGAATTCAAAATACTGCTCGGCCTTGTTGAGCCACTCAACATGATCACCTCCCCCAAAAACACTGAATTCCAGCCTCATTTGATTCTTGGTAGGTAAAGTAGGATCAATGTAAGCCATGTAGTTATGGTGTTCGAGCATAAACGAACCCAGATGAGCATAACAATTCGGAGCACTCATTTGTGGAATGGATGAGGGTGGTGAAGTGATTAGGAATTGATTGCTATGGGAGAAACTGTGGGTTGTAGTCGTAGTAGCATAAGTAGGAGTGATCATGTGATATGGAGTTGAGCCTTTACTTTGAGTGAAGTATGGAACTGCAAATGGTAAAGTAGGTGTGATTATGGTATGAGGAAACGAATGCATGGTGACATTATAAGGGCCAAAATAGGTCATGGTGAATGGATCAGGTTCCCACATAGGTGGATTGAATCCAGAGACAGGGGGTGGCATAGTTTGGTGCATACTAATGCTATTATTGTGCAAGGGTCCTAAGGAAGCTCCTAAGGGTTGTGAGCCTATGAATGAGTGCTGGAACTGCTGTGACTGGGGGTTACCCCCACCACCCATCTGCACATAAGGCCCCAAACTCCCATTCCCACTAACAGACGTAGTACTCCCCACAGAGACAGGCTTAGAGCTAGAAACTAGCATGCCGAGAGTGGAAATAGATTGAGCCAAGGGCTGGCTAACCGGTGCATCAGGAAGTATTCCCACAGTGCTAGTCATAGAATCACCAATAAACCTGAGCAACACATCAACAGTACCAAGTGAAAAATTAGGGATCTGAGCGATATTATCAAGCGGGAACGGAAGGCCCTCTGATCGAGCTAGGGTTGAAGATGTGGCCTCTGACTGAGGAGGAATTAATGATTGGAGCACCGGGGAAGAGACTGATCCAAATCGGACGGAGCCATCAGGAAGTGGGATAGCAGCGCTACCCTGTTGAGTGAGCTGGAGATGGGTGATCTTCTCTATGAGCGCAGATTTGAAACCAGCCAAGGAAGCGGCAATTGTCGCCTGAAGTGAAGCGTGCAGAGTTGCCTACATCTCCTCAAGGCGAGCAGCAGTCTCATCTCGATGGACTTGAAACTCAAATTCAAGGGGAGAGAGCTCACCGGAGATGTACGGAGGAGACGAGGCTTCGCCCCCGCACCCTTAAGTTTGACCATTACTGGCTCTAGATACCACTTGTTAGGGTCGAAACACTGGCAGAGCTATCAGAAAGGAAATGAAAGGTAAAGAGAATTAAACAGAAGAGCTTTTTCATAGATGGGTTTTAGAATGGTTACAACTAGAATTATATAGCTCATACTGATCACACAAACAGCGACATGTGTCAGCCATGAGGACGAGATAAGCAATTAACCCAAATAACTGGTAATTAACCCTAACAACTAATTAACAAACTAAACAGATAATTAAAGAACCATGTGCGTAACTCATGCAACTGAAGACTTCTAGTGGTAATATGAAAATGGGTCAGTTTCATAACAGCTAACTTAAGCTTTCATTAGTTTCCTATTTGATTCGATTCAGAGAAATCCAATCAAAGAAGCCCTAAATCCCCAAATCGAGATTCCCAAACCCTAAAACTTCAATTTTTATCTCTCTTACAATTTTCTGTGTAGCAGCGGTTCACTTCCTTTCGTGAGCGGAGGAATGGGAAGTAATGGACAACCTTCAATCCAATTACATGGAAGAAAACGAGGAAGAAGACGAACAATCAAAAACCACCACCGTCACCGCCGTCGCAACCACCGAGCTCGTTGATCCCACGACGATTAAGGAGCCCGCAAATGACGACGAGCCCAATATGGAGGCCATTAATCCAGCAGCCATCAACCTGCATAACGGCAACAAAACCGAGACTGAAGCCTCTGAAGATCTCTTCGGGTTCGTCAAATCCCTAGCACCGATTTTGGTGGGTTTCTATTGTTGACGGCTGGTAATAGCTTTGATGAACTGGTAATAGCTGATTATGATGATTGATAGGTTGATGTCAAAGTTTAGGGCTATGGTGGGTACAACACCAAACGCGGTTCATATAGCATCATATCTTTCCTCTGGTACGTGTTCTTCATTTGGTTATGCTAATTCAATTGGGCTTTTGGTTTCTTTCAGTATTTTGGTGATTACAATCCTCATTATGCATTTGACATTAGAAAGTTTACATCTTTGATGTTGTATTGCCTATGCTTAGTATGTAGTTATGTACATTGCGTAATTGGTGCTGTGATAGAGAGAAAGTGTTCATGAAGATCAACTTAAACTAGAGCTTGGAAGACGCAATGGAAATGTCAGTTTATTTCGAGCGATTTGGTTCGTCCTTTCTTTATAGCTTAGATCACTTGAATTTATGGACATATAGATGTAGTACTATATATACTTTTGGACTTTAAAGACTAGGGTGCTCTCAGATGTTTGCTATTTATTTTCTTCCAACAACATTTGGAGATAGGAGTAATTATCAACGTGGTTTATAAGATTCACTCAAATTGATATAAGTATTTCATACACTAACAATCTTCACCAATTTCCATATAATAGTTCATTGATCTTCATTACTTATTTGGATGTTTGAATTTCTAGTTTTTGTCTATTTTAATTTTATTTTGTTTTTTGTTTGAACTTCACTGCATTTGCAGGGATACAGGGCAGCCTTGCTATTAAAACTAAGGAACTTCAGGACTCGGGTTCGTTCTACTATCTTGGGTATACCTATTCATATTCAGAGTTAATTATTAATTACTCTTTGCACTTTCTCAATTTTTAATGGCGTTGGTTTTGATCTTATACTCTGTTCGTCAGTTTTCTTGTTCTAAATTTGTTCCTTGTTTTGGTGTTTCATCATATTAATCTTGCATTTTGTGGTTATATTATTATAAGTGGATCATTCAGTTTGTTGTTGGTTTTGAGTTTGGGTTTGTATGCTGCATATTCGCTATTTAAACAAACATATTTGAAATTTCCATGCTTGCAACTAAGATGCATGACCTATGTTTATGCAGGCACGAGTGGGAGGTGGGTGCACACATACATGTAGTGGGAAGTTAACCCTTTTTGGCGTATAATTCAATAATTGGTACTTTCTATTCTTTAGTTTCCTCTGCAAGTATCATGCTCGATTATACTTGATTGATCTACTTTGAAATTTTAGTTTGGCAGGCAGTGATTCCAACCTGTAAAGGCTTCAAGGTTGAGAAGTAAAATCCAGAAGTTACTCAAGGAAGAATTTCAAAATGCATCCAAGTCTAACTGCTTTAAAGAATATTCTCCTTTGAATGATGCTTCTGATGAATGAATTGACATGTGTGGGAGCCTTTCTGAATCTGCACACGGTGCATATTGTCCAACCGGTCAATCAGTCAATCAACCATGAAAATGTTCTTTTGAGTTTAGTAACAGGAAAAATTAGTCTGATTTCGAATTTCATGAAAGATAGGTAATAGCATTGCTTAGGACAAGGCATAGATCTTAGCCATTTACATTACTGACCATTTTTGGAGAGTTAGAATCCTTCTCTAGGATGAGGCTTCAACTGTATAGTAGGAAACAAAAATAGTGATGGTGGACTTTTCTAGGTAATTTTCGCCATGTACATTGTAGCTGTTAAGTAAAGATGTTGTTTTTATAAAAGTAATTTCCTCCATTTGCTTTGTAATCTCTCTTTATGTGTTTTTGTCTTTATCTGCAGTTTTCAATTTTTTACTTCTGCAGTTGTTTCATTTTATGCTAATTTGGTATGCAGCTTTATAAAAGAAGAATGGTGCTATCTGGATCAAGAAGTTGATATTTCAAATCTAACAGTTTCAGACTGTTGGAAACGACTTCCTGACCATATTGAGGAGAAAAAACTTGTGGTAATTTCCGTCCTCAATGCCATATATTACACACCCTATCTTATGGAATCA
>BDJD01010657.1:0-12676 GCA_002564525.1 Rosa multiflora
AAGCCTCCAACAATCATGAATCAGAAACACTAAAATCCAAAACTTGAGAATGAGATACGCAAGTACAAAACATTCAAACAATTCGAAGAATCACCAAAATACAGAACAATTCAATTATAAGTTTATAGCATTCATAGTTTGATACTTTGAGACAATGACTCAATGCCCAGCATTCCAGCAACTTAACAAGACTCACAATGAATTGAAGAATCACCGAGCTTGCAGAATCAATCACCGAATCCAAAACCCAGAACTCAAGCTTCAAGAATCACCGAGTTTGAAGTTTGAACCCAAAAATTGAGCATGAAGAATCACCAAGCTTCGAGGTTGAAGAATCACCGAGCTTGAAGCCTTGAACCTAGAAATCGAACCCAGAAAGCCCTGAAAAGTGTGAACCCAAAAATTGTGAGATTGAAAACCCGAAATTTGATTAAAACTTTGAAAAATTGAAAGACAAAAACCCAGAAATCAAACCAAGAGTGATGAGGAGTCTTCTGCTTTGCTGCTTGAGGAGTGGCTTGACAGCTTGAGGAGGAGTCGAAGAAGCAAACCAAGAGTGATGACTGGAAAGTGAAAACCCAGAATGAGTTCATGAGATTGTGAGAATCATGATTCCGAATTCGATTGAATCATTGAAAACCCAGAAACTCAACTTACCAGAAATTCGTTGTCACGACGTCACCGGCGACTCGGATAGTCGGAGAGAGGTTGAGCCGCTGAGAGCCTGAGAATAGTACGGCTGGACCGCAGAGAGAGGGAGAGATTGAGACTCTGAGAGAAAGAGACTGAGAGAGGGCAACTCCAGTTTTGGTTCAAAACGTGAAAACAACGACTTAGTTTTGGAATCACCATCTTCGATTTGGGACTTTGGGTAGTTATATACCGTAAATTGGCTTCAGTCTAGAAAAAAAAGAAAAAAAAAGGTGAAACGCCTAATCGCTCCTGCCTAGCTCTCGCCTAGAACCGCCCAGCACCGCCTAGGCCTCCTAGGCTACCGATTTTCTCCACAGCACCTAGCTCACTCGACTAGGCTGAAATCAGAACGGGGTGGAGGCGCCTAGGCGGCCGCCTAGCCCAATTTTTAGAACATTGATTTTACTTTAGAGATAAATTGGATCTTCCTAGTTTTCGTTTTAGAAAATTTCTTTTGTTTTGGAAGGCGGGATGTTTTCGCTTGTATCTCTATAACATCCCGAACCTGAATTTACCGATTTACTAGTCATTTGGACGGTAAACGACCTTTACTTTCACTTTTACTGTCGTTTCGGTACTTTTAAGGGGCCCTAAAAGATGACTTTTTGTTCAGGTCAAAATTTGAGAAAAATTTCTTCATGAAAGTCTTAGAGGACGTTAAACTGAACGCGTACATATATGGTACGTAAAAATCGGAGCTTGTATATAAAAATTATAATCGAAAAACAGACGTTACTATTCATAGTAATTTAGTATATATTTGAAATTTTTTACTGTGAGCGCTCGGTAACTCCCATTTTTCTCTCTCTCCTCCCTCCCGTGGTTCTCTCTCTCTCTCTCTCTCTCTCTCTCAGGCTCACCTCTACAACTCTGTCATCCGACCACCTGGGGACGAGCCACGACCACCATTCGCTTCCTCTCCCTTTCGTCGACTTGCCTATGGTAGTGGAACACCGTGCCGTGGCCGGAAAACGAGGATCCACAATCTTAAAGTTTACTGTAGCAAAATTGGTCAATGCCGAGTTCTCCAGTTTCCGGCCACCAAAACCGGCCAAACTTGGCCAATCAGAAGCAGCTTGAGACGTAGATCATCCTCCCCAAAGCTTTTGCCGAGAATCGAAGCGTGGAGGAAGATAGCATAATTGGAAAATTTCACTATACTTTGGATTGCTTAATTGTTCGGCTACTTAGAGGTATTTTCTGACTTTGCCATAGTTGAGAGAGTTGTTCGGAATGTTGAGACGATGTTGTATATGAAATTTGGTGGCCGTGGCGAGTGACACCGTAGGTGGCAAGTGGAGGTGCGTAGGGCTGTTTCCTAACTTCGATTTTTAGCCTATTAAATCCTATAATTACTGTAGAGTATATTTGTGAAGATTGGAGGAGTTTTGAATCGATTATGAATTTCTGAAATTTAGAATTTCGATTATCGATTTACGAGAATCCGACCGTCGGATTTCTTTCGAATTTGCTTTAGAAATTGTAAATCGATGAATATAAATTATTAGTGAAGTTTGGATGGATATCAAGGAGAATTGAAAGAGTTAAGATTAAAGGAGACGTTTAGGAATTCGATTTTAATTATCGTAAATTAAATTTCCACCCTATATTTATTCGTTTACGGATTATAATTGTACATGGTGACGTATGGAATTACTAAGTGAAGGAGCCCTTATGCGTGGTCTCTTAAATAGTACTGTGAGTGGACTTTTGTTTTAAATAATGATGCATGCATTATTTTGAAATTAGTGATTTATTTAATTATCGTTTTATTTATCGAGCATGATATTTTGTCTTGGATTATAATTTGACATTGATTTTTCATGAGTTTCGGATATGAACTTATTATGCTCGGATTTGGATTTATGATTTATTTTTGAGAATATGAATTGATTTTCAGAGATTGATTATGATTTAGGAAATGGATTTTGTGATATATTTCTTGGATATCGAGCTTTCGACGTTTATCTCTGATATATGATTATTATTTGAAATTATGATTTATGTGATTTTCGATGAATTATTTTCCGAGATGAATTACATATTATAATTTATTCGTTGATTTTGAGATTTTCTGGAATATTATCGGAAATGGGATTTCCTAAGGAAATTATAATTATTTATTATTTCTCGCCCATTTGTTTATGACTTCAAGACTATTTTGGTGTGCGGGGCCACGTCATTGGAATATATCTTTTTCTCGTGAGATATTGGAGAAGCTTTATGGATATATGGATTTACTGGTTTTCGATCGTTTTCCTCACCATACTCGGGTCGTTCGGATTGTGTCTCCTCCTCACTTACTTTGTGTTTGTGAGTGGCAGTCGAGGTGATTTATTTTCCTCCTCACGTGAGTGGTAGTCGAGGTTATTAGTTATCCTCCTCACACAATCTATGTGTGAGTGGCTGTACATACCGCCAAGCATAAGCAACAACCTCATAGGTGGGCCCCTCGACATGGTAGGTTCCGCCTACAATATGCATCCGGTAGACCGACACCCGAGCTACCTCCCCATGGTGGAGGTCGGCCGGTATCTTGCCAGGAGGCCACCCTCCCATGCTCTCCAAAAGCCTTCAAGAGAAGTAAATATGTGTATTATGTCCCACATCGGAAATGTAAAGTAGATGGGGACTTCCTTTAGCTATAAGAGGAAGTCTTCCCCTTCTTATAAGGGATGGATCCATGATCCCTATACTTGTATCACTACAAAAGGCTACTTGGCCTCACTACTAGTGGAATATCTAAGTGGACGTAGACTTGCCTCAAGGGCAAGGTGAACCACTATACATGCTTGTGTTGCTCTCTCTCTCTCTCTCTCTCTCTCTCTCTCTCTCTCTCTCGGTCATGCTTCATACTTAGGTCCCGTATTCTCACACAGAAACAGTGGCAGTCGAGGGTAGGTAGAGCCTAAGTGGTTCCTTTACCCATATGGTGATATTTCTTCCTCATATCCTATTATTACTTGACTAACGGAACTAGTCCGATTTCTCTTAACCAGCGGGGCTAGTATGTTTTCACAAGATTTTGAATTTAAAGAAATACGTTTTATAAACGTTGCATGCATCGAGGTTTTATAAGTTTAAATACGCGGGGAAAGTATTCAAGTTTTTTTCTTTTAAATTATCTTGATTAATTATTTTTGTCCACTCACACCAATGTGTTTTCAATACTTTTCCCCTGGACCCTTCGGTTTCAAATGCCCAGTTTGCAGGCGAAATTAGTTGAGGTCGGGCGTACACGGAGTTGAGGTATAGTTGTCACTGCTTTAGGATCTATCGAACCTTCACCCTCTTTACTTTTACTTCTATTATACATTTTGTTTTAGAATTGCTCTGATAACCTGTGTGATTAATGTTATTAAGTTAAGATTTGTGTAATGTGAATTGGAAGATGTTGTGATTTGGGGAGCAGGATGGCTCCAAGAGAACAATGATGGATTGCTAGAAGTGTAAATGTCTTTCTACAGGTTTTGGGTAGTCTATTTTTAGGGGAAGTTCTGCCAGGTTTTACTTCTATTATACCTTTTGTTTTAGAATTGCTCTTATAACATATGGGATTAATGTTATTAAGTTAAGATTTGTGTAATGTGAATTGGAAGATGTTGTGATTTGGGGAGCAGGATGGCTCCAAGAGAACAATGATGGATTGCTAGAAGTGTAAATGTCTTTCTACAGGTTTTGGGTAGTCTATTTTTAGGGGAAGTTCTGCCAGGTTTTACTTCTATTATACCTTTTGTTTTAGAATTGCTCTTATAACATGTGGGATTAATGTTATTAAGTTAAGATTTGTGTAATGTGAATTGGAAAATGTTGTGATTTGGGGAGCATGATGACTCCAAGAGAACAATGATGGATTGCTTAGAAGTGTAAATGTCTTTCTACAGGTTTTGGGTAGTCTATTTTTAGGGGAAGTTCTGCCAAATTTTTTGTAGAATTTCTTCTAAGGTGGGCCCCGCAGGGTCACTTCGGATTTCAGAATAAAATCTGGGGCGGGTCCTGTCAATCTCCCTTTATTTTTAATAAATCTTTTACCTTGCATTAGCGAGATTTGATTAAAAAAATCTATATCTGTTTGGGAATGTATATGATTTTTCTAAGAAAATAGGATTCTGTTAATGATAGGATATGGATCTTTAACGATTTGTAGTCGTTAATTGTAATTTATACGTCATTAATTACGTTTTTTTTTAGACATTTTTGGTTTCGCCGATGTTAAAAGAGATGGAAATGGAATTTCATTACGGCAAGGCTGCTGACTAAACCTTGAAGAAGATTGGTACGAGCCTATGAGCTTATCAGAAGTTCTTATGCCTCTAATTACTACAAAAACCGGAAAACATTTGATATCTGATTCTTATGATGCACAGCTTTTGTTTTTAGAAACATTGTCATACGACCATCATACAAGAAACAATTCTTGGGGTTATAATGTATTGTTAGACCACTTTTGCTAAAAAGAAAGCCAGAAGGAGGTAATGAATAAGTAGGAACTTGCAATAGTATTGTCATTAATCGATTCCAGGTTAGATACTTACAATTTCCACATCCATGGTACCGGAGCACCAGAGCGGACAGACTGATGAGATGCCACGTGCCGCTAGACTCAGTGGCAGGCTGCACGAGGTTTGATACTTCGTTATTTCACAATTCACATGCATGAATGATGAATCTTGTGGCGTTTATTACCAGTGTTTTCAAAGGCGTCGCCGAGGCGAGCCCGGGGCGCGCTTCGGTGTGAGGCGACCGGAAATCGCCTTGCTCCCCCAAACTCAGACGTGTTGCTGGAAAAGCGGCCGCCTAGGCGACGAAGCGTCGCTTTTTTGCAGAAGCGGCGCCTCAGGCAGGAACGCGAGGA
Organism: Rosa multiflora; assembly: GCA_002564525.1. NCBI lineage: Eukaryota > Viridiplantae > Streptophyta > Magnoliopsida > Rosales > Rosaceae > Rosa > Rosa multiflora. The sequence continues at coordinate 5,549 of BDJD01010657.1, forward strand.
AGAAGAAGACGCGAGGTATTTTTTTTTTAATTTTTCTTTCCGTCAAAACGACGTCGTTTTGATTTTTTTTTTTTTAGTTCCCATACGGCACCGTTTTCTTCTAGGTCTCTTTAACCCAGAAACATAGTCGCGACTTGCAACATAATCTGATAGCTGAACACGGCGCAGCCAAGGAAGAGTGGAAAGACAAGTGTGTGGGTGCGTTGCTTGGCTGGTGGATCTACAAGGTACAAATTGCAATCTCACTTCACTTCTCTTTTCTTTTTTCTTCTTCAAGTGTTGGTTTGATTGAGGAACCGATGGTCTGGGTTCCATCTCAATTTTGTTTAGCTTGATTCTTTTTTTCTGTTCTTTTCTTTTTTTCATATTCAAGTCTTGGTCTGTTGGTGCGTTCCTTTGCTTGCGATCAGCATGGTTGTCTTGGTTGTATGTTTTGCTGCTGCACAATCAATTGCTAATAGTATTTTTGTTGTTGTTTGTGCTTGATGTGGTTGGTAATTGGATTAGTCATGAGTGAGAAAGGGGAAGATGGAAGAGACAAAGCATGGAAGTACACAAAAAAATTGGAAGGGGAGAGATACTTTAGATGTGTATTTTGTAATCAAGTATGCAGTGGCACTATATCTAGACTTAAGCATCATTTAGCAGGTGTTGCGGGTGGTATGAAAGCATGTAATAAAGTCCCTGCAGATGTGAAGAAAGAGTACAAATTAGTTTTAAAAGTATTTAAAGATGATAAAAATAAGAGAAGCATTATGTTGCGTGAGATTGGGGAAGGAATTGGTGTAGGAAGTAGTAGTTTTGATTCTCCATTAAGTGAAGAATGTGGGAGTAACCCCAGTAATACTACACCTTATTTAAGTATATTCATATTATTTATAAATGTAGAGTATTATTATAATAATTACGGGAAAGGCGGTCCCCCTTCTATGAATGAATTAAGGACTTGGATCCTTAGGGAAGAAGTTGAAGACATTGATAAGTATTTTTTAGTCCATAAAAAAGCTTGGGAAACATATGGGTGTTCCATTATGTCGGATGGTTGGACCGATGGAAAGGGTAGGGTGCTAATTAATTTTCTTGTGAATAGTCCTGCGGGTAGTTTTTTTTTTAAGTCCATTGATGCTTCCGGTAGCATAAAAAATGGGTCTTTGATGTTGAAGTACTTGGATGATGTGGTGAGAGAAGTAGGGGAAGAGAATGTGGTTCAAATAATCACCGATAATGCATCCAATTATAAGAATGCCGGGATTAGGCTTATGCAAAGAAGAGAAAGGTTGTGGTGGACTCCATGTGCAGCTCATTGTATTGATCTTATGCTTGAAGATATTAGCAAAATAACGGTGTATGAGAAAACAATTAAAAGTGCTAAGCAAGTGGTCAAGTTTATCTATGGTCACACATGGGTTCTTTCTCTCATGAGGGAATTCACAAGCAATAAGGAGATTATTCGTCCGGCCATCACTCGTTTTGCAACTTCCTTTCTCACCCTTCAAAGTATCTATAAGCAGAAGCAGCCTCTACAGATGATGTTTTACAGCAAGAAGTGGATTGAGGGCCCTTTTGTCAAAAGCCATGAAGCTATACAGGTTCGTGCAATTGTTCTTTTTCAGAAGAATTTTTGGAGTGATGTTGCATTTTGTGTTAAGGGTGTGTTGCCATTAGTGTGTGTATTGAGGGAGGTTGATTCTGAGCTAAGACCTGCTATGGGCTACATATATGAATTGATGGATGCTGCCAAAGAGAAAATTGCATTTAGTTTGAAGAGGAACCCAAGACATTATCAGCCAATTTGGAATAAAATTGATGCAAGGTGGACTCCCCAACTCCATCAACCTTTACACGCTGCTGGATACTATCTGAACCCTCAATTTCATTATAAAGAGAACTTCTCAAATGTTTTGGAAGTGAAGAAGGGATTGCATGAATGCATGGATCAGATGATGCCATTTGATGAGCGCTTAAAAGCTCATGTCCAATTAGAGATGTTTGACAAATGCATGGGAGAGTTTGGAACTAGGCTTGCAATACATTCTCGAAAGATCAGGAGTCCAGGTAATGCCTAATATGTTATTCTTTATAGTTTAAATGTTTATAAATGAATTATTTGACAAAAATAACAATCTGTTTTTTTTTTCCCCTGTTTCAGCAAGTTGGTGGGAGCGTTTTGGAGAGGAAACGCCTGAATTGACAAAGTTTGCTATTCGTGTCCTTAGCCTGACATGTAGTGCATCAGGATGTGAGAGGAATTGGAGCACATTTGAGTCGGTAAGGTTAATTGTTATCAAGTGGTCCAGTTATATAATAGGTTGAATGTTTCTAATATCTATTTTTATTTTTATGTTGGTTTTAGATTCACACGAAAAAAAGAAATAGACTTAAGCATAAAAGGCTAAATGCATTGGTTTATGTGAAGTACAACTCTTTACTAAGAGAGCGAAACATTAGAAGAAATACAAAGAATCTTGATCCTATATTAGTGGAAGAAATTGATTCTGATGATGAATGGATTTCGGAGGTGGAAGATCCGGTTCTTCCGGGTGATCTTTCTTGGCTTGAAGATGATCTATTTGAGGTTGATGCTATAAGGAATGTGCCAATTGAATGTTATGAACAAGGTTTGTCAACTAGAGTGCCTATTCATGTAGAGCCACTAGAGGAGCCGATCTTAGATGATGAGCCTATCTTGGATGATGATTTAGGATTTGATGAGCATGCTGCTTATTCACCTTCTCCTAAAAGAAAAAATGATGAAAGCTCAAGTAAGTATCTAGTGATTGAAAATTTGAAATATGCTATTTAGTTGTTTACTATTTACATATATATCAAATAATTTTAATCTCAAATCTTATATCTAGGTAAGGTAAGATCCAAGAAGAAAATGAGAAAACTTGCTGCATTACTTAGGGATGAAGATGATGAGATAGAAGACCTCACCTTGCCTCCCCACACTGATGCAGCATTGGACATTGATGATTGTGATGATATTCATGTGGGTGTGGATGGATATGATGATTATGAATTGGAAGAATGAAGTGCAGTTGTTATTTTCGAATTAATTTAGTATGAACCTATGTATTATTGAATTTAATGTTATGGGAGTTCTTATTTAGAAGTTAGAACCTTATTTAAGTATATTCATATTATTTATAAATGTAGAGTATTATTATAATAATTACGGGAAACGCGGTCGCCTCAACGCCTTGAGGCACTCGCCTCGCGAGGCTCTAGGCGGTCGCCTTCGCCTTCGCTTTCGCATTTGAAAACACTGTTTATTACTCTATTTAAGTATATAATATTATGGGCCAAAAGTAGATACCACATCTTCAAGTCATGCCAAATAGAAATATGGATAGACCATGAGTAATGTTAGGTGTATCATCAATTAAAAATAACGTTATGTTGTAATTAATAATGTCTTCAAAAGTAAAAACCATCAAATACGAAACTTTCACTAGATGATGTGACTTTGCCATGTCGGTGGCACACAAAAATCTGGATAAATGAGAGACGGTTAATCCACGTAAGAAGTTTGACAATTCCATTATGCTTTGACTAACTAGTGTAAGAATCATAATGTGACATCATAGCAAGATTAATTAACATCAATTATCTATATTACGTGAAGACTAAGTAATGTGATTGTATTTTTTTGAGAAGAATACAATAAATATTGTAATGTGAAGACTAAGTAATGTGATTGTATTTTTTGAGAAGAATACAATAAATATTGTAATGTGAAGACTAAGTAATGTGATTGTATCAAGACTCATATCTTGTAGTTTATTGCGAATCTGAAACAATAAATATTGAGAAGGGGGTGAAATTTGCACCCCCAAATTTACAAACCACACCCCATTTTATTTTTTTTAATAATATTTCTTATCATCTCTTTTGCCACTTCCTAAAACACCCTCCCCCCTTCTCTTCCAGACCACCACAAATGTCCTCTCTCTCTCTCTCTCTCTCTCTCTCTCTCTCTCTCTTCTTCCCGATCTTCATGAGGTCGGAGTCGGATGCGGAAATCTGCGACCGGCAGAGCGGGCAGGTCTGTTGGGAGTGGAGCCACGCGTCGATGCACGATACGTGGAAGGCGTGACAGTAGAGAGGGAGTAGCCGGAGCTGGTCGTCGTGCTCGAACTTTGAGAGGCAGACGGCGCAGTCGATGGCGACGCCCGCAGTGGAGGAGGCTCGGTAGTGCTTGATAGCAGAGAAGGCGAAGACCGGGAGCGAGGCGACAGGATCGGTGGCGGCAACTGATTCGGCCGGAGATACTCGGGCTGGGGCGTCGTCGCCGTAAGAGGGAGTGACGTGGCAGAGGAAGTGGTTGTTGGATTCGGCAGAGGGAGAATGAGGCGATGATGGTGACGACGACGATAATGATGAGAATGCTCGAACTTAAGGTTTTCATGGTCAATGAGTGGTTGTTGTGAGGTGGCGAGGTGGTGGAGGTTAATAATGGTGGTGGCGGCGGAGTCCTTGGTGAAGATCGGGAAGATCAGCTTCAGAATGCCAGCGTTCCTGTTGACGTTTCTTTTGGGCTTGACCGCATCGGCGTCTGCTTTGGGCTTCGCCTTCGCCTTCGATTTTGGTGCGGCGGTAGTGACCTTGACTGCGGTTCTAGCAGTGGCTGTGTAGGACTTGGCCAGCAGTGGGAAGAAGAACGGGGACCTTGGTGGTGGTCTGGAAGAGAGAGGGGGAGGGTGTTTTAGGAAGTGGAAAAAGAGATGATAAGAAATATTATTTAAAAAATAAAATGGGGTGTGGTTTGTAAATTTGGGGGTGCAAATTTCACCCCCTTCTCAATATTTAAAATAAATAAAAAAAATAAAATTCAATTGACATGTGCAGAGCACATATTAAGGGGCAAGTGTGTAATAAAGTTAATGTATAGAGATTTAGATGGATGAAACCACTGCAAGTGGCTTAGTGGTTCTTGCCTTATTGGGTGTGCTCTCCAACCTAGGTTCGAACCCCAAAGCTGTCAAAGTGGTCAGACATTGTGCTGCAATACACAGTTGGAGCATTTCATATGCGTTGAAGGGGTTTATCTTGGGCCTAGGAAGCCTTTAGATTCCCTTTGACAAAGTCAAAAAAATAGAGATTTAGATGGATTATATTAGGATTCTCTTTATGGGAGAATCCTTTAGTAACATTTGCATACACTGATACACTACACACTAATACTGGATACTCTCTCCTCGAACCTAGTGAAATTTAGAAGACTTTGATCTACTTTAAGTACAGGTTCTTTTGACAAAGTAAAAAAAAAATAGAGATTTAGATGGATTATATTATGATTCTTTTTATGGATCGTCAATGTAAAATTGTCAAAATAATTTCTCAATGCATTATTCATGAGAGAGAGATTATTCAGAGCACCGCCGTGCACTTACACCAACATAAATGAATGGTTAGATTGCATTATATTATAAGGGTTGGGTCACTTACACCGTCGGTGCATAGAATAATTTCCATTCATGAGAACACATTTATTTTTTAGGCAACGGAGACATCGTCTTAATCAAGAGGCAATGGAAATATTGAGAGGCAACAACTTTATTATTTCCGAAGAAACAATAATCCAAATGCAACATTTAAACTTTTGAAGGGACATATTCTGAGGCAACACTGATACACTACACAGTACACACTAATACTGGATACTCTCTCCTAGAACCTAGTGAAATTTAGAAGACTTTGATCTACTATAAGTACAGGTTCTTATTATATTTTAGTTATACTCATTGATACACATTTTGTATCTATATGTTATATGTTATGTGAATTGCTGTTGTGGTATTCCAATTCTATATAACAGTTACGGCTTGCGAGAATAAAAATAAAATCGAAACTGGGTTCTTCCTCACAAATTCTTAAAAGGTCGACAACAAACATGATTTAGAAGACTTTGATACACTACACAGTACACACTAATACTGGATACTCTCTCCTCGAACCTAGTGAAATTTAGAAGACTTTGATCTACTATAAGTACAGGTTCTTATTATATTTTAGTTATACTCATTGATACACATTTTGTATCTATATGTTATATGTTATGTGAATTGATGTTGTGGTTTTCCAATTCTATATAACAGTTACGGCTTGCGAGAATAAAAATAAAATCGAAACTGGGTTCTTCCTCATAAATTCTAAAAGGTCGACAACAAACATGATTGAGGCCGCTACTCGACCCATCGAGCAGCGATACTTCAAATCAGCAACATGGCCATCACAATTATTCCACATCCGTTTGAAATCAAGTTTCAATAATTGATTAGTCATTGGTGGAACTATACCCCACTACACCATCTTCTATATTCTGCGGCCACAAAATAATACCACAGACGAGAGAAGAAGTTCACTCCACTCAAAATTGTGAACCTTGTAAGTTGCAGAATAAGTTTATTAATTATCTACGTACCCAGATCTGTTTCCCATGGAGAACATCCGCTTCATCTCCACAACTTATGTTCAACCCAAAAACCAAATTGGTCAGTATAATAAAATTGAATTAACTCCATGTGATGTTCAATTACTGCCAGTAGATACGATCCAAAAAGGCCTTCTCTTCCACAAACCCGAACCCGATCGCGAAGAAGACCTCAACGACAAGCAGAGGTCGAAGCTGATTGAGCACCTGAAAGCCTCCTTCTCACTCACATTGGACATCTTCTACCCACTTGCTGGACGTCTGGCCGTCACCGAAAATGACGACGACAACACGGTCTCGTTCTCCGTGGACTGCAATGGAGCTGGAGCCCAATTTGTCCATGCAGCCGCGGATGGTGTCACCGTGGCCAATATCCTCGACCCTGTTTATGTTCCGGATAACATCGTCTACTCTTTCTTTTTGATGAATGGTGCAGTAAACTACGAAGGTAAGTCCAAACCCTTGCTCGCAGTGCAAGTAACTGAGCTCGTTGATGGCATTTTCATTGGTTTGACTATGAACCACTCTGCTGGTGATGGTACATGCTTCTGGAATTTCTTCAACACTTGGTCCGAAATCTCTCGATCAGGAACTTCCAGAGTGGCTAAGCCCATTTTCGGCCGTGAATTTCTTGATGGAATCATCCATCTCCCGATTCGAATTCCCTTCTTCCAATATCAAAACCCGGAAGA
>BDJD01010658.1:0-18279 GCA_002564525.1 Rosa multiflora
AAACCCAAAATGAACCAAAAAGATTAGACCAAACACCAAAAGGAACACTGATTTCCCAGCAAGAAACAAAAACCCAGAAAAACCCATTTCGCCAAAACCCCAACAATTCTTGAAGCCAATGAATAATTGGCGTCATCACCTAACAATTTCCACTTGGAGTTTCGTCTTCTCCCTCTCTCCACCTCTCTCTCTCTCACTCTCTCTTCCTGCAGATCAAAGGAGCAAACACGCAGAGGTAAATCAACACCACTCGGCGCGAAAGGTTGCGGACACCATCGAATGGCCAGGCTGTAAATTATTCCAGCACCCGCAATATAAAACAAACACAGCTTGGTTCTCATCTGCATCTTTTGGTGAGAAATCCACCATACAGTACTCTCCTGAAGTTATTATTTCTCTGTTCTGCTCCTATATGCTTATGTTGCATAGTACTACTGTACCTTGGCTTTGGAAGACTGCGAGTTTCTTGAGGCTTTAATTGGTCGTAAACTCGTAATTGTTACTTTTTATTTTATTTTTTATAAGTACACCGAATTCACCGTTGTGGTTAATCATCTATCCTAAAATTGGAAAGTAAGAAACAAAAGTGCGAACCGAACTAAAAATGCGCTGCTTGAAAATATTTCCTAAAGGGTAATATGTACATATAAACTGTAGAGAAGAAGCGAGAAAAAATGTCATCGTTTCGTATCTCACTACACCTTCACCAACAAAATAGATGCACATGACAGAGATAACAACCCAGTTAATAAGATAGCAACCACAACGATAAAGTAGCCACAGCAACAGGGGAATACTTCGATGTAGTCTCTCTAGAGGCTGGCAAAGTCATAATTGAGAAGATCCACAATTATCTAACCCAAGTACCAGATATCATCAGAGGTCCTCTTTAAAACTGTCGTAGACCAATACTACCACATTAGAAAGATGAAAAGGAAGAAACAAAACCCTAAGCTTTATGGCGTCTTCAATTGTAGGAGTAGGGGATGACCCATTGGTACGGTAACATGAAATCACTACAACACCAAATTTCACAATAAAGCAATACCAACCTCCACCAGCAATGAAGTCAAACAAGCAGCAATATGAGTCAAAACAAGCATAACAATAACTTGTTTCATTGTTAATATTGTTACTTAAATTGTTATAAAATGAAGGAATTTATAGCATCTATTTGCGATTGCTAGTGTAAGATTCGATGTTTTAAGGTTTTTGGGCCCAGAAAAGTTAAACAAATGAGGAAGCCCTATTAAGATATGTGAAACGAGTCCTCTTTAAATCTTTAATATTACCAAAACTATTTTAAATGGCAGAAGAGGATTCCCAGAAAGTTGGCAAGATGGTAACATCACCACGAGATAAATTGAAATTTTGACCAAGGTTTCAAATTTCTCCTAAACTGTTGAAATTTCTGTCGAAATTTCCGTAATTTTGAAGTACCGAAACGAAATTCATATGCCATATCATTTCGGTCAGGAGTTTCCCGAAATTTTTTGAAATTTTCAGTACATTTCTACGAAATTCTTAATTTCTGAAATATCTACACACATAATATATATTTAAAAATTTACACCGAAATTTTGTCCGAAATTTCTGTAAAATTTATGTGAAATTTTTAAGTCACCTACAATGAATTTTTTACTCCATACTTTCATGAAGAAAATAAGAAATTTTGATTTTTTGATGAAGTACGAAAGGGAACAACACATGGGTATTGCATGTGGAAAGGGAACAACACGTACACATACAATACCCATGTGATGAAGTATGAAAATCATTTCCAAAATTCATGTACTTAGGAGTAGTATTGTATGATACTAAATGAAAGCAGTTCAACCAATTAGATCGAATTAGATAGTAGTAGCTTTTATATTCCTTTTTTTGTACTTGTTTATTTTCATTCACGGAGTTTTGGTTTTACGTGCCCCGCCCCCGCCCCATTATAATTTTCTAATTATAAAAAAACGTAAATCATGTTAACATTATTTGTTTGAACCCAAAATGAGCATTTTGGCCTGACAAGGCGTGTCATGGAGAAATTGAGCCAATGTCAGTGGCTTAAGCTATATATTGTCGGCAAGTTCGAAATATATTATTTAGATGCTAAATAAAGCCTACCTGCAGAATTATGGAAGATTATGCAAGCTGCAAGAAAAGGCACGCCCGTGCGAATATTCATACTCCATTCAATTAAGGAATATGACATGCACGTGGGGAAGCATTCAACTACATTTCATGGTGGCCAACATTGGAAAACCTCATGATTCCATTAGTGCTTAATTGGAAAACCTACCATGATTCCATAAGTGCTTAACCCATCATGATTTGTTTAAGACCAACCACTATGACTTGGTAGCCTATATATAGAGACTACGATGAAGTAACAGCACACACACAATTCATCAATTAATCTCTACGATTATCCAAACCTCTCCAGAGCAACCTCTCTCATTCTCTTACCGGTGACCACACTCCAATCCCAGAATCCTCAGGAGCCGACTGTCAGTGCCACCAAACCTTCTGTCAACGTGCTTCGGTCCTAGTCTCCTCGGGAGCCGACTGTAGTACCGCGACCACAACGATTACGGAACCAGCCAAGCAAGGGTAACACCCTCGCAAACCAGCCAAGCTAAAGTCACGCTTTAGCAAGTTCTCCCCACTTCCCAGTGACTTTCGCTCTACTCGATCTACAACGTCGAGTATCAATTGTGTGATTTTGAAGAAGCTTAGCAGAAGTCCTCACCACGAGGCACAAAGAATCCCGCCACGAGGTTGGTGCTCTCCTCGTCCACAATCGCTCAAAATAAGCCAAGTCAAGGGACACCCCCGAACACCTCACCCGAACGGTGCTGGCACATCCACGCAGAAAAGAGATTGTTGACCAGCTGCAACAAAACTGGGGCCAAAAATTTTGGCACGCCCAGTGGGACTACACCAGAGTCTTTTTGTATTCACCATCATTGGGATGCAAGAGGAAAATCTTTACCAAAGAAAATTGCTAAAGTGAAAAGATGGTCAATATCACCATTGAGGCTGACAAGCTCGCTCCGCTTCCCATCCTAGATTATGCAAGTTTCGAAGAAAATGTCATAATACTGGGGGGTAATAGCGAAAGATATGGAAAAAAGATAGAAAGGGAGCTTGCAAGTATTGACCGCCAAATTCGGTGGAACGCTCAGCAGAGCAAGGCGCTATATGATCAACTCTTTGTGATCGTCATTGGCGAGGACAAACATGTCACTTCTCATAAAATAACCGCAGCGAGTTTCTCGATCTTCAGCAAGTTTAAGTGTAAAAAAGTTGTTTCCAAGATTGAATTGCCTATAAGAGGCGATCAATCTAAAGGTGAAAACCTTCGTCTAGATCAGTCTGTTGCAGGAGAAGAAATCAGCTTGCCCACTGGTAAATCACAGCCTTGCAGAGAGGAGAGGATCAACAAGATTGTTCTTCTAACAAGAAAATTGTCTCTGAACAAATAACTGATTTTTCCACTGATCAAGCTAAAAACGTGGCTACTGGTCAGATGCATGGGGGGTAAGATATGGCCCATGGTCATCCCTTTGATCAAAAGAAGTAAGTTCATGATCAATTCAATTGTGACTCTGCTACTGGGCGTCATCATGATCATGCAAAGGGTCAAGAGCATGGTCAGTTTGACCCACTCAATTATCAATCAAGATGGAATATGGTGGCTGGACGTTATCATGATCATGCAAAGGGTCAAGGGCAGGGCCCACCTTACTATCATCAATTTAGCCTTGGCCATGCTGGACGTCATGGTGGAGTTAATAAATTAAGCCATGACCAACTTAATTATCAATTAAGTTGTGGTTTACAGAAGCCAATATGTGGCTTTATTAATCAATTCAACTTGAAGTTCTTCATATATTCTTCAAGGCCAAGCAGTGGTTTTGACATATGGGGGAGACACATCTGCAACCCACGTTGCAAGAATGGCCAAAGTAATTATTCTAGTGACCAATTTGTCCGTCGTGAATGTAAATTCGAGTATCATCAATACAAGTTAATTCTTGTATAAAATTATCCAACTCTAAATTTTCTGCAAAAAAAAAAAAAATTTATGATACTAAACAGTCCATAGAGGCGTCTCAATATGATGCCTGGAAGGAAAATAGAGGCAACAAATATTTGATATGCCTATTTTTGAAGAAGAGATCGATTCACCACTCTTTGGTGACTCTGAATATGATCTCGATGCGGAGCCAATATATGATGAGTATGATGATAATTATAATTTGATTATTGGTTCCAAAAATCATATGTTGGAGTACAAGTCCTTTGAAGCTCTTGATATGGAGAATTTAGACAAGCAAGTGGTCGTCTATAATGGCCAATCTGTGGCTAATTCTACAAAGACCATGGTCTATGACATGGTCGTTGGCGACAAAGCCGATCTTGGTACACCATCATCTCCAAAATTGCAATTGAAGATCATGCTTCGCTAACCAACAAGGATACTTGGGGGGCAAGATTACCCCTCTCACAAGCCAAATTCCTCCAAAATTTTCAACGCGAAGTATCTTTGTTCTTTTCCTACAAGCTCTCACAGGAGGGATTTTTAGCCTACAAATTTTGATACGTCGGAGCTTGGAGTGAAGCATAGATGGCCTCCCCATTTGTTCTTTTCCTACAAGTTTACATATCAGTTACCCACTTGCAACAACCCATATTGATCCCATCACTTAATTTTTGCTCCTCCTTGTTCTTTTCTTTCCTGAGGCGGCGAATGGTGGAAACACTTATTTATTTCTGGCGCCATTGTCGGAGATTGAAAAATCTCCATGTAAATCACACCACTATTAAGAAGTTGAGGTTGGTAACAAAACGGAATAGGTGAAGTCTCTTTTGTTAATATTGGCCTAAACTCCTTATTGGTGCCTAGTTCAGGTCCTTTAAGGTTAAGGGCGACTTTTATTAACACTTGTTGAACTGTCTTCACACTTATGACCTTTCTCATCTTAGTAAGTATAGCCTATGTGAAATGGTGTCTAGAATTGAGACAACCTTCATGACAGGTTCTTGAATCCAAAAGTGCGTGCAAATGGGCTTAAACCACTATGTGGGAGTAGCTCATGCCAAAATGGATTCTGCCTCTCTTGTTCACCCTCCCCCACCTAGCTATTTTAGTAAGGTTGCCCAAAGGATTTGAAAGAAAATTTGTGTCTAGGCGACTATACTTGGGCCGCATGTCTAAACCTTGATTCACAATGTCTTATTGTTCAGATACTTATTCAATTCATCATTTAAACCCACCATGATTCCATTAGTGCGATCCAAAAATTACTAAGGAGTCGAAACACTGAGGCGGAGTAGATCTAAAAAGCCAGCTAAGTCTTCGAGAGGAATATTTTCACCAAGCTCAAAAAGATTACTCCTCACTCTGATATGCCTTGAGAAGATTTGTCCTCACTCTGATCTGCCTTGAGAAGATTTCTCCTCACTCGGATCTGGCTTGAGAAGATTTCTCCTTAATCTGATATATCTTGAGAAGATTTTTCCTCAAAGAATTTTTGGAGAAGCTATCATTTTGGAGGCCTCTCCTGTTTGTTCGTGAAGCATCCCAAAGGCCCACAGGCGTCACATAAATAGTTGAGCAAAACACTTTGGAGCACATCGAAATCCTTCTCCTAAGCTTCGCAAAGATCCACCACAAAAAGTAGTTGCATGAAGTTTGCAAATGGAGTACAAACAAGAGGTGAATTCCGAGAGAAATGAGCCCGCGAAAAGTATCAAGAACTTACTATATCTTGATTTGTGGCTAAGATATTTTTAGAGATTAATTTATTAGCCAGTTTCTTTACATAAGACATGCAGCTCGGAGGAGTCGTACATGGTTTCTTCGCATAAGACATGGGGGGAAATTCTAGTGTTTCTACACTCCCGAAGCCCATTCATGAAGGCCTGTTTTTTAGGCCCATAATCGTTTCTTCGCTACGCCTAGCAACACTAGGGGGGCAACACTACACTATACTAAGCCGAGTCAGCGGCTCTGAATTTTTTTTTTGAGCTTTGTCTCTTCTCTCACAGAGAAAACACCTTCGCGGGAAAATAGGGTCGAGGTGTGGATTTTCTCAAACCCTTCGCCGCGAGACACTTTTTGCCACGGAGCATATTTTAAAGTTCATATTATTTTCAAAGCTCCTAAATATACAACTATGGGGGCCTATATTTGGGGCCTTGCGAGACACAATTATTGGCTCTTCATGGATTATTGTATTCATAAAGTGGCTTTACGGCTGAAAGCAGTACATTCATTACAAAGCCAAAGGTGGCTAAAATACAAAACAGGAATCTTCGAATATCTTCTGAATCTTTCTTCAAATGGAAGCAGTTGAGGAACCAAACATTGGTTTGAGCCACGCCATTATCCCAAGGAGGGGCAGACTTTAGGGAAGGAAAAAGAAGAGGAACGGCCGAACGGAGTCCCTGTGCTCCCTTCAAATGGGAGCGGCAGAGGAACCCAACATAGGCTTGGCCAAGGCCATTATCCATGAGAAAGGGAGACTCCAGTGAAAGAAAAAGGAGCCTCCAAGCCCCCTAAATTGGAAGCAGCTATGGAATCCAATGTCCGGTTGAGCCGCGCCATTATCTCCGGGAGGGGCAGAGAGTGAAGGAACCGAATATCGGCTTGAGTCTCTGCACCCCTTTTAGCCTTGGTAACCACCATTAGTTGGACGTGAAGTATGAGAACAACCATTCTGTAGCTTGAACTCATTCCTTCAAAGAGTCCATCCCTTCTCATCCCTCCAAGATTCTGTCAAGAAGAGAGAGGGGAAGAAGGAGGTGATAACCAAAGCCCTTTCCATATGGAGGGCACAACATGGGCCAAGTCTAGAAGGAAGGAAACAGAGGAGGAAAGATGAACCACAAAGTGGCCTTCCTCATTTTCCTCATTTCGCTCCACGTGTGGCCGCATGACCGATGATCTCGCATGACCGAAGATCCCACACTAATGGAGCTCCCCATGCTTTTTTACCCCTGAAAGCCTATACATTCCATCCAGGCTGTGAAAGGTAAAAAACACGGGGTTGCCTGAGATTAAGCCATAAGGCCTAGTCCAGGCTTGAGATTTCGCCATAAGGCCTAAAGTCTAGAGGCTGAAAATGGTTTCATGAGGTGAAAGTTTGTGAAGAAGGAGAAAAAGAAGCAAACATTGAAAGGCCATTATTGAGGATCTGAAACTCAGAGGAAGCTTTTTGGCGTGAACATTCACATCCACAGAATGCACCTATTTATAGGAACAGGGCACTCAAATCTCCACCCTTGGATGGACAGTCGAAGAGTCAAACTAAGTGTCAGTAAATCTTGATTAAAGTTGCCCTAAATCTAAAAAAAGAAGGGATTATTGGCGCGTGGCGGAACCGAAAGGTTTTCGAGGAGGTAACTGTTCCATTTTCAATATTATCTTCTCACAACCGTTTTCAACAGTTAGTTAATGCGAAGCGGCGAGTCAATTCTTCGGAGGCAGCCAATGGAGCATTCAGTTGGGCTTCCTCCGCGCTGAGCTCGTTGTTCACATAGGCCAAACGAGCTTGGAGATGTCAGATCTGGGCTTCTAAGTCTAACTTATGGAGCTTTATCTCCCCCATGCATGTGGCCCGATCATTCAAGGTGCCGCGAAGAGTCTCCATCTAACTAGCGAGGTTATTCAGTACCACGCGGGCCGCACGAGCTCGACCTCCGCTGCAGATTGGCAAGCGCGGGCCACGTCATGGTCTTTCAACAGCTTCTCTATAGTATCGAGCTGAGTTGGATTGACCGCACGCTCTCGGCGAAGGAACACAATGGCTTCCTAGATCCTGGGGAGTTCTTCAGGCCCCAGCCGCCGCTGTCCCAAAGGGTTTCGCTAGTTCAGCAGCGGTGAAGAGATGGCATTGCACCTTTCCCTACATATGCGGGGCTAGTGTAGTGGCCTGATGTTTTTAATTAAACATGATTAAAACTCATGCAGTTTTAGATGCTAAAGTTGCAGCAAGTATGGTGGATTAACTTGGTCATATGTCATGATGTCAATAGCCATGATTCAATCATCCTCTTCAGCATAAGATTTGCAAAGGATTAAATGACAGCAAACAGTTGGCTATTCTGCATCTTATTTCACCAAGTACTGTAGGCCTTGATCAAACTTGATCTAGCCAGTGAAGCGGTTCCAACACCTACATTTGAGAAAATCAACAGAGAGCCAGCGAACAAGGCAAATACTTGCTGCTATACATATGGCGAAGCTACCACCAAGGAAGAGAATGATCCCCATTCGCGATCAAAAGCAGTCTCTTTCGCATGGGGGGCATGCTAAAGTTCTGATCTCCTACAACCTGCCTAAGTTTCGCCAATTCACTGCATACCAGACATCAGATACATGGGGGGAAATAAAGTTGGCAAAGAAAGCGTCAGTTCATGACAAAGGCAATTCAGATTGTGGCATTCAAGCTTTATGAGCTATTTAGAGGCCTATATGGAATCCGTCAAATAATTTCAGTCAAGCCAATACAAGTGGCTTTGGAGCAACGACATTATAAGAGCAGTGCTGATTCAAGACCTCTTCAGTTAAGACGAAGATCCTTGACTTCGAGATCTGGGGGGCAATGTTTGAACCCAAAATGAGCATTTTGGCATGACAAGACGTTTCTTGGAGAAATTGAGCCAATGTTAGTGGCTCAAGCTATATATTGGCGACAAGTTTGAAATATATTATTTAGATGCTAAATAAAGCCTACATGCAGAATTATGGAAGATTATGCAAGCTGCAAGAAAAGGCACGCCCATGCGAATATTCATACTCCATTCAATTAAGGAATATGGCATGCACGTGGGGAAGTATTCAACTACATTTCATGGTGGCCAATATTGGAAAACCTATCATGATTCCATTAGTGCTTAATTGGAAAACCTACCATAATTCCATTAAACCTACCATGATTCCATAAGGGCTTAACCCATCATGATTTGTTTGAGGCCAACCACTATGGCTTGGTAGCCTATATATAGAGGTTACAACGAAGTAGCAGCACACACACAATTCATCAATTAATCTCTACGATTATCCAAGCCTCTCCAGAGAAATTCCTCTCCTTCTCTTATTGGTGACCACACTCTAGTCCCAGAATCCTCAGGAGCCGACTGTCAGTGCCACCGAACCTTCTGTCAACGTGCTTCGGTCATAGTCTCCTCGGGAGCCGACTGTAGTACCGCGACCACAACGGTTACAGAATGAGCCAAGCAAGGGTAACGCCCTCGCAAACCAGTCAAGCTAAAGTCACGCTTTAGCAAGTTCTCCCCACTTCCTAGTGATTTTTGCTCTACTCGATCTACGACGTCGAGTATCGATTGTGTGATTTGAAGAAGCTTAGCAGAAGTCCTCACCACGAGGCACAAATAATCCCGCGACGAGGTTGGTGCTCTCCTCGTTCACAATCGCTCAAAAGAAGTCAGGTCAAGGGACACCCCTGACGACCGCACCTGAACGGTGCTGGCACGCCCGAGCAAAAAAGAGACTGTTGACCAGCTGCAACAAAACTGGAGCCAAACATTATCAATATACAACACATTATCAATACACATAGATAAAAACACTAGTTTAGCAATCTACTACAGTACTAGTTAATTACTTGTCCATATAAAATATCATAATTCTATTATAAATGTATAATTTTAGAGAGGTTACATTATAAATAGGTTTATTATAGGTTAGTTTAGTTCATATAAAAGTTTCATTCAAAAATATCATTTTATAAATGCAATGAATTTGATTTCTACATTGGTATACCAACTTTCATATATATCATAATGATATACCAAGTTTGCTCAAATCTTTCACTTTAGTATACACCGTTAACTTTTCCGTTAAATATCCTCTAGAAAAGTTATAAAAAAAAAAAAAATTTAACCTTTACATGCAAAAACTTAACGATATTAACCTGATATGTCAAAATGACGTTGAAATGTAAAGTTCATACACCAATCTGATAGTTTTCAAAGTTCATACACCAAAGTATAAAATTATCCATACGGTTTGTAAAAACCCTTTTAAGAAAGATAACAATATGGTCAAAATCAAAACGCAAAACTTTGTTCACATATGATGTTGATCTTGATTGTAGAAAGCTATACTCTTACCCGCTGTTCACTGTAGTTGATTTTGAGAATGGGTAACAGTCAATGTTGACGCTCATGGAGGCTTCCCGAACATTATCGATTGGGCCTTTTTTTATTTTATTATACTATTTCATGGTGGAAGTCTCCCGAACAAAATAACAACACCGACCCTTTTCGCCATTGTAGATGGCAAGCCGTAAACCAAAGGGCAAAACCGTATTTTCTTGCACAGTGCTAGCGGCTTCTGTAACTTTGTATAACGAGGAAAAATTGCCTGCGCGTTGCTGCGGGGAGTTATGCCGTTGTAATCTTGTAGAGCTTGTAGAGAAACTTGTAGAGTTTCTTGCGGAGATGAATATAATTGAGCATGTAAAGAGTATGGTTGAACTGTTGGAGAGGCAGGAGTATTGATTGCAATTTGATTTTTCCATGACATCTAGCCTGAAAGTTGTGGAAGTTGAAAATTTAATCGAAGAAATTAGATATTAAATTTTTAAGAACTGAGCAGGAAATAAATTTGGTATTTTATCAACTTGTTTTGTTGGCATTGTCAAATTGTATGAAGGAAGAATTAATTGCAGTGTAGAAGCAAGACAGCGGATTTGACTCAAGTTCATCAAGCATTCATATTATAAAACTTGCAAGCTTTCATATTATAATACCCGCGCTTTGCTGCGGAATTGTGTTTGTAAATAAATGATAACGATAAAATACAAAAGGAAAATTATTGCATTCTATTGAAAGAGTGAAAGATTTTTTATACAAAAAGGTTAACGTGACGAAAGTGTGTTTTTTTTTTTTGAGGAGCGAAAGAAACTACAACTTGAAACCCCTAGGACAACCAGAACTAAAGTTATCAAAATTATAAGCCGTAAGCGCCGAGAGAGGGAGTAGGTGTAAAAAAGTGGTTGCTCCAATTGTAGTTGGAGTTGATCCAAACTATTAGTTACCTGCAAAAGGAACAACATGTCTAAGATATTACATATTAACCAATTCTGCAAAATCCACAGTGAGTTTCAACTTTGAATCAATTCTGCAATAAATACTAACCAAAACCCAGAATCACAAATCACACAATAAGCTATTTTCCATAAAAAATACAACTACAGTAGCTCACAAATGATCAAAAGGAAGCCATTTTCCATACCAACATTCAAACCCACATCAAGCCAGATACAATAAGTACCCAAAAAAAAAAAAAAATCACCAAAACCCAATTGACACCACCAACTGAAAACTTCAAACAGGCTCAGAAGGATCGAAGACTTCAATTTTAAGCAATTAAATGCAAAAAATGAACTGAGCATATGCTAAAACAGGTCATATACTTAAAAACTGCAAGTGATTAACCTACCGTTTCAACCAAGCTTGCTGAAATGAAACAAAGAGGCAACTCTATAAATGTAATGCCAACTGCAAAGCGAATGACATAGAAACGAATGTTTTAATTACCTGGTTCAAGCTCAAAAGCAATCAGTGAAACCTTGAGGCTTCTGCAAACCCCAATCCAATTTGAAACTCTCCTTGACAAATGAACGATCAAAACAATGCTAAAGAAGAAAGCCTAAAACTTAGGAAATCGATAAACCGCAAATTTGAACACCTGAAAAGAATCTGTGATTAAACCACAAATCCACAAAAAACAACTATCTAAAGCTTCAGTGAATCACAAAAACCTGGGGGAAAAATTCAAAAGGAATTACTTTTGCTGGCCCCAAGTTCTTTGTGACCAAGATTAAAAGGGAAGAGCAGATGCTAAACAACGAATAGAACTTTGATACAAAGAGCTAAGTGATGATTGCAAAGAGGTATGCAGAATAGCCTATTGATTCTTCTATGTCTATAATGAGAGCTTATATGAATTTATAGTGTTAAAAAAAAAAAAAAATCAAAGCATAAATGGAATGATTGATCATGAATAATTACAGACTCTATGAGACCTGATCTCTAATGTTTAATGTTTAAACATTGTTGGCTAAATAATGAGACCAGATTTACATTCCTAAAGACTCTATAACGGATTCATTAAGTAATTCAATTAATTGAAGACCATAACAAAACGAACGTAGGATACAATGTTTCAAGATTTACATTCCTAAAGACTCTATAACGGATTCACCAAGTAATTCAATTAATTGAAGACCATAACAAAACGAATGTAGGATACAATGTTTCAAGATTTACATTCCTAAAGACTCTATAACGGATTCACCAAGTAATTCAATTAATTGAAGACCATAACAAAACGAATGTAGGATACAATGTTTCAAGATTTACATTCCTAAAGACTCTATAACGGATTCACCAAGTAATTCAATGATACAAAAATAGTCAATCTAAATTTGTCATAAGGCTGGTTTCTTAATTGGCTTTCATTAAATAACACCAGAAAACAAACCCAAACCAATTCCTCCAATTAATGTTTATGACAATTCAAAAGTTGCAGCTCAAGGAATACCAGCTAAATGACTCACTGCATTATCTCAAACCAACTAAAAGGAAGCAGAAGTGATTAGACATGTTATCTCAAACCAATTAGAAGGAAGCAGAGGTGAAAAGTCATGTTATCTCAAACCAAAATACATAGAGAGGGACCTGCCATTAAGAACCCCCAACATATTTTATATACAATTTGACAAATCCATTACTGAGAAACGCTCAAACTTTGCAATTTTGAGCAGTATCATCTTTGGGCCACAGACAATCTCATCGGTTTTAAAATCTCTTCCAATTCAAATAAAACAAACAAAAAAGCGTATAGACATAGGTTATCAAGCAATGAAAGGAATTAGAAACTTGACAAAAAGGTGAAATTTTTAGCTCCTCTAAATACTGCAATCCAATAAAAACAACAACCCAGAAAAGCCATCCAAGTTCAACTACGCTACAGAAAACAATTGAAATTTTAAGATTCAAGTCCATCTACATATATCCTTGATTGCAATCAAGTTCTCACTGGTTCTAATAACACAGTCACAAATTTGAAATTTCTCAAGCTCACACCAAACAACACTGTTCGCGCTCTTGATCAACAACCAAAGCTCATAAATAAAAAACAGTGGCCCAGCCAAAAGGTTGCAATCCAGTCTAGTGTATAGACCTGTTTCTTTCCTTTTTTTCCTACTTCTTAATCTATTTTAAATTCCTAGCATATGACAATGGTAATGTTAGCTGTATGTTATGCTTACATTTTTAATTCCACTAAAAATGCAAATAACCAAACTCAGTCTCCAAGCACACAAACATTTACTGCAGATTTCATTTATCAAGTTCAAACTATGGAAGATGTTCTGCATAAACTCGAGAGTGTGATGTGCATTTAAATCCTCAAATTATACAGCACATGTTCAAGTTGACTGGTGTAACTTGAAAAGAAAAGATCTGTTTCAAGCACAACATCTATTTCAAAGACAGAGGTAGCTACTATACTTCCAATACAGAAAAGAAGAAGAAGAACCTCTATCTGCAATCAATCAAATACAAATTCCTCAGAAAAACCAAATAGTGGACACCCAAAACCTAATCGAACCAATCAACCCCCACTCTCTGTCAACTCAGCTCAGATAACAATGAAACCGATCAAATTAAACATACCCAGAACAAAAGGAAAGGAAGTAAAGCAATTGACCTGAAAAACCGAAGGATAGATGAGAGAGAGAGATACAGAGGAACCTGGAGACGGAAGCAAAGCGAGGATTACTCGGAGGAAATTGAAACTTCACATTCGCGGTATCGACGGAGAGAGGGCTGTCGAAGATCGACGATCAGAGTTGCAGAGTCAGGAGAGTAAACCAAGACACGGTGCAAAGAAAGGGCAAAACCGACCTTTCGACCCCTAATGAAGGGAGGAAGCGAGAGTGAATGGCAGAGCCGCAAAAAAAAAGGATAAAATGAGGACAGCACCGTCCTTTCCGGAAAGGCCTCAATGAACAGTAAGTCTGTCTTTCGTATATTTAGAGTTAGAATATATATGTTCAAATCCAACTGGATCACGACATCGTACGATGTGACCCGTAAGATGTTCACACGTTCTTGGTCATCTTGTTGCCCTGTTTGAATATGTACTTCGACTAACGCCTAAACAACAAGGATAAAATGAGGACAGCACCGTCCTTTCCGGCCTCAATGAGCACTAAGTTTCTCTTTCGTATATTTAGAGTTAGAATATGTATGTTCAAATCCAACTAGATCACGACATCGTACTCTGCAAGTTCAAGTGACCCGTAAGATGTTCACACGTTCTTGGTCATCTTGTTGCCCTGTTTGAATATGTACTTCGACTAACGCCTAAACAACAACAGACTTTGACATAAATAAATTAATGCCGCGTGGAAATACAAATGAAGTAAATTGCACGATACGTACATTACACTATATAAAACAAACACACATTAGTTTCTCGATCATCTCCATCTTTTGGTATTTCTCCACCATGGGGTACTCTCCTAAAGTTATCGTCTCTCTGTTCTGCTCCTATATGCTTATATTGCTTATTACATGTAGTGCTGTGATCCCTGCCTCGGCTTTGAAAGACTGTGAGTTTCCTGCCATCTTCAACTTCGGAGACTCAAATTCAGATACTGGTGGACTAGCCGCATCCCTTCTACCACCAACCACACCTTATGGAGAGACCTATTTCCATATGCCGGCCGGAAGATTCTCTGATGGAAGACTCATCATCGATTTCCTTGGTATGTTTTTCTTACCTTCATTGTAAACTAACATGCATAGTTTATGTCATATGCAAAGGTTCAGAGAGAGTTCTTCCTGGTTGACTATTCAAACATATATGACTGTACAAGGAAATACTGCTTTTTCTCGAGGTTGAATAACCAAACTTCGTAGACAAAGTGGTAGGCCCGAGATGGTTTGTACTGCACTTTTTATGTGTAAACATAATGAGGACAGAAAGTATAGTTGGGATATATATCACTGGATATGGTTGAAGAGATTATCCACAGCTCCTTGGATGAAAGGCTAGCTCTTCCCATGATGTAGGCATGTTGAAATAATTATTGCTTGCATTAGAATAAATTGTTTATTATAGAATAGATATTAACGGCCGCGGCGGACTTCGCAGACGTTTACTTTGCCTCCTTTGACTCAATTATTGATTAGGCTTTGTCTTTCGTCATTTCAGTTTTATCAAAGACATTGTATAATGCATTGTTTAGATACCAGATGTATTTTGTACTGTATTGATGAGACTATCTTGTGGTTCAGCAAAGAGTCTTGGTCACCCTTATCTAAGCGCATATCTGGATTCTCTCGGGACAAATTTCTCGTATGGTGCAAATTTTGCAACTGCAGCTTCCACTATCAGACTCCCAGATCTCATTATACCAGCCGGTGGATTTAGTCCCTTCTACCTTGATATTCAATATATGCAGTTCCTGCAACTAAAATCCAGATCACAACTCATAAGGCATCGAGGTAAAGTACTGAAGAATGTCAATATCTAGGAATCACATTTACTAATCACATTACTAGTCACTTCATTAAGATAAATCCCACTTTTACTAGGAAGGTGACCCCTTTTTACTTTTGTAGGGGGAATATTTGCAAGTTTAATGCCCAAGGAGGAGTACTTCTCCAAAGCTTTATACACATTCGACATTGGCCAGAATGATCTTGGCGAGGGATTTTTCGGTGACCTGACTATACAGGAAGTAAATGCATCTGTTCCTGATATAATCACTGGTTTCTCAACTAATATCAAGGTAATCATTAGCATTTACCAAAGCTTGTCAATCTACCCACATAAAGGCCATGTGTTTGATTTTTAGTTTCTTAAAGGACAAGGAACAATATAATCGCGTGTGGGATTGAAGTTGATTTGATTCTTCTGTTGTCATGGACTAATGATTCTTGCTGGTTGTGAATTTGTGAGGATGTAGAAAATATATGATTTGGGAGCAAGATCATTATGGATCCACAATACCGGGCCGATTGGCTGTCTCCCTTACATTGTGGCAAACTTCCCGTCAGCTGAGAAAGATGAGATTGGCTGTGCAAAGGCTTACAATGAAGTAGCTCAACATTTTAACCACGAGCTGAAGCAGGCCATAGTTCAACTCAGGAAGGATCTTCCTTTGGCTGCATTCACTTATGTAGATGTGTATTCTGTCAAATACTCTCTTTTCAAGGAACCCGAAAAGTATGGTAAGTCGATATCTAATTGAGCATTATAAATCCTCATTACATTTTAAATTTCACGGATTCAAATTCCCTGATGAATTCTTTACGTCTTCTTGTTGTGTTTATCGTCTACAACTACGATTAGTGGCTGTAGCGCTATTGAGTAACTTGATAGTTAGCTTCTGAGTACGAAATGCAAACCAACCTCGCTTTTGAGTGATCATATATTATCAGACAGTTTGAAGCCTACTTTTGAAACCCGTTGTTAATAAATCATGTTATTTGCTAAAACATAAAGAAATCCAAAATCATTTAGTTTTTCACTTGTATTGATCAATTGATGGCAATTTTTGCAGGATTTGAGCTCCCACTTGTTGCTTGTTGTGGCTCCGGTGGTAAGTACAACTATAACGCCACTGCTGAATGTGGAGCAATAATTACAGTCAATGGAAGCCAAATCCTTGTTGGTTCATGCAAAAACCCCTCAATTAGAGTGAACTGGGATGGTGTTCATTACACCGAGGCAGCTGCGAAATTTGTTTTTGATAAAATTTCAACTGGAGCGTATTCAGATCCACCTCTTCCCTTGAAACAAGCATGTCACAGGAGTTTGAACTAAAGAAGAACTTGGTGAAATAATGAACTTCCTCTTCTAGATTACTTGTTGCAGGAGTTCGAACTAATGAAAATAAATAATCTTTCACAATAAATCGATAATTCTGGCTGTCTCAATAATCAATATAGTCGATAATTCCGAGTGTTTGGTTTTCACTTTTCAATAAGAAGTGGAAATAGTTCACATCTGTTACCATGTTCAGTTTACCATTCCCTCGGCAATTAAATCATTTGTTGAAACCAACTTTTGTATCCTACTCTCCGAACTCCTTCCTGTCTCTTTACTATGAAACCTGCATATTGGTCTCTACAGCTCTAATTTGATCTGTTCCGTACTCATAATGCTGCATGTTTTCCCAGAAAGCTTACTTATTGTGAAACCGAGAAATAATAAGAGGAGCATTACATAAAGAATTTCAGATTTAAGGTTTTGTTAGAATTTGTGGCTTTGATACCACTGTTAGAATTTGGTGCGGAAGCTTTAGTAGTAGTGGGCTAGGATAATGTGTTTAGGAAAAAATGTTTAGGAGCTAGGTGAGCTAGGACTAGAAGTAGAGGAGATGTTAAAAATTAGAAACAGAGGAGGTGTATGAATGTTAAACAGAGGAGTTTTGATAATTGACTATTCATACTTAATTGCACAAAGCTTAGTACATACTAGTAAAATGTACCCGCGCTTTGCTGCGGGAATTCCACTTTTTGTTTTTTTTTTTCACCCAAATCCAAAGCTGCTGATTAGTTTAGCAGAGTTTAGGAGTATATGGTTTGCATTTATATACACATTAATACTATCCGATTTGAAATTCTGCACAATTACAGCCCAGCTATTACATTATATTATATCTCAGCTGGAATCACAGTCCACCTATTACATTACATTACATTATATAGGGAGAGAATTATTACATTACATTTACATTTCAGCTGCACTGCATTCTATTTGACACGGTTCAAAAATGCTAGCTGCACAGTATTGCTAGCTGTGTTAATTGCAGCTCTACAAAAAAGGGACAGCTGCATAGTCAGGTTGATTGTCTTAGTTACAAACTTACAAAAAGAAAATTCAACATGAGTTAACATCCTGTTGGAACAACTGGAGTTGGTTGTCAAAACACTTTGTTCAAAAAGCAAAATCCTAGCAGTCCCAACTGTACAGCGTTCTCCAGTTGTTTCGCTGACTGTGCTTGTACACAAAACGTAGTCAACGCAGGTATGATGGAAGAAAATGAACCATAGCTATACAAAAGAGTGATTTTGATTCAGTTGGCTCTCTTGCTGAGATAGTTCCTTGCTTGTTGATGATGATGCTGACGATGGTGACACTATTTCTCCTTGTTTGATTTGTTTGTCACTTCAAATGAAAAAAAATATAATTACAACAGTAGCGAGATAAGTTAAACTATAAATTAC
>BDJD01010660.1:0-46546 GCA_002564525.1 Rosa multiflora
GTGCTTTAATTGCTGAAGTTAAGGACTTATTAGACTCAATTGCAGGTATTAGTTTAAGGTTTGTTCATAGACAGGCTAATACTGTAGCTCATCGACTAGCTAGTCAGGGTTTTGAGTCCAATATCAATCATGAGTGGTTTGTAAATGCTCCAGAACTCGTCCTGGATGCCCTTATGTACGATTCCAATCATATTCATTAATAAATTTCCTTTGCCTCAAAAAACCTAGTTATCAATCCGACTGCGTCAAAAGAGCAATTGAATCAATTCACATAAATATCTGGCCACCCCCAGATTAGACGCAACTAAGGACGCTAGTCTCTAGTTTATTCTGTGATAATATTACTTAAGTTTTTAGATACATGGCATAACGATTAAGTTTGTCCAGATAGGCTGTGAAACCCATAACCAACTTAAAACATAGAGTCCGCTAACTTGGCCAAAGCTTCTGCCACAGACAATTTATGGGGGATGAGGATTACAGAATCCATGTCTGTGGCTTAATTTTCTACACTAATAACTAACTTCTTGGCTTCAGGACTGCCTGCATTGGATTGCGTTTGTGAGTGGTGAGCCCAACAGTAGCTACATTTTCTTCTTCTCCAGCTCTCAGCTTCCACTCAAACTCCTGCACCAGCCTACCAATCGACGGGCACGCTATTAACATTGCCTGAAGGGAACCAGCACATACCCTTTTTCCAGCCCCAAAAGCCATGGTCTTGTACAAATCCATCGGATCATATTTCGGGTCCAAAAACCTCTCTGGCTTCCATTCCTCGGGGCTTTCCCATTGATGCTTGTCCATGTGACACCCATATATGTTTATAGCAATCTGCACAGCACACAAGTTTACTAAAAGGACCGATAACAATATAACTTCAAAGACAAGAAGGAAACAGCTACAAACCTCAGTTCCAGCTGGAATGTAGTAACCTCCTAGTTGGGTATCTTCGTGTGCATATCTTAAAGGAACCAACGCAACTGGACTGTGCTTCCTTAGAGTTTCATGGAAAACTGCATTCAGGTACGGCAGTTGGGACAAGTGTTCCTCTGTAACCGTCTCCGATCCACAAACCTTTTGGATTTCCTGATAGAGCCGATCCTGATAGATTCAGACACATAGAGGCAGACAACCATATCAGTCACGAATTCAACAAATTGTTATCATATGAGAATTTACAAACGAGTAAATGAGTGAATTGAAATGAACATAGAGGCAGACAATCATATCAGTCACAAATTCAACAAATTGTTATCATATGCGAATTTACAAACCAGTAAATGAGTGAATTGAAATGAACCTGTCGCATTGGATCTTTAGAAATTTCATACATAGCCCATTCTGTTGTGACCATTGTAGTATCTGCTGTTTCAATAACTGTCTCCCAAAGTAACATGGATATTTGGTCCATTGTCAGTGTTTTCCCTTCAGAAAGTAAGAAGTCGATATAACAATTGAGTTCCTGTTTCATACTCAGTCATGTTAGAGAAACAACTAATACGAAGCTTCAAAACTAATGAGTACACATTAATTGAAAGAAAAAGGAAAAAAGGATCAACACCTCTCCTGAGGCAATTCGCTTCTTCTGCTCATTGATCAGGGTAGTCATCACTGCTTTCCTGCGGGAACATAGTTGCTGAATTTTTGTTTCCATGGTCTTATTAGGAATCCAACTCAGGTAAGGGAAGAAATCTCTCCAATCAACCTCAATTGCACCCTCCATTATGTCAAGCACTAGAACCTTAAAGATCTCATCTCTTGAAAGTGTAGTACCAAGTTCCTCCACATAAATGGGCTTTTCTATGTCCTTTCCAAAGGCCTGCATATCCCACATTTTATTTAAACTGTATTCCTGATTTTCTAATTAATTATAATGTCTAAGTCCAAGGATCATAAATTGCAAAAAATATAGTTTTTGAACAAAACTCACCTGCTTCACTGCAATTCCAAAGAGTTCTGACTCAAAGATTCTTCTGAAATTCACAGCTTCTTGAGGAGAATTCTTAACATGAGAATGTAATCGGCTTGAGACATTTGCTCTCAAGGTATCTCTGTTGCTCCGGTGTTTCTTCTGAAGAATAAATGTAGTTATAATAACATGTACTAGAGTATGGCAACAAAATTAGGATGCACAGAAATCAAATGAGAATAAAAACTATAACAATCAACCTGAGCATTGGCTCCAAGAACATTTGAGAGTATGTATCGCTTTATCATCTTGTGAAAATCGTTGTAGTCACTTATTGCAACCATACATTTATCAGCAGTAAGAATCTTTAGTGCGTTTGATAGCTTTCTGGTTGAGATGGATGAATATCTGGTCACCATGGCCTGAACCAAACATTACAGTAGAAAGATATGAGATATACAACCTGATTTCATCCGTGTCAGAAACATTCATTTATAGGATAAAGCCAGCCCCATTTGTATGCTTATTAAGCATGAACATACTGTATGTTCAGCCGAGAAGTTTCATTCTTCAGAGACTTCGACTAGGCATCCAGGACAATGCTATTGCTGATCAATTCTATAATGATGTCAATGGAAATTAAAGGATTAAACCCATAAGTTGGTAGCAGTAGAAAACTCAATCCAATAGATCTTTCACTGCTTAAACAAAACAAAAGAGGATTTTTAATATCCTAATTCATAATACCAGGTGATTTCTTCTGACCAATTGAATGAATTGACCCCTTAGAGATCCCATGTATTTTCCAGTTACTCCTAATTTTAAATCTTAGATCGTTCACAACTTCACTGATTGACTCTTAATTTCCATTGAGAACTGATTCACTGTCTAGAGATTTCTACTTTCACGCAGAAGCTTGTTAATCTATTCCGGAGAGTTTAATTTTTGGTTCGCAAGTCAAATATGTTGGTTTTATAGTCCAATATAGGTGAACAACTCAACTAACTTTCAACCAGAATTGAGTCAATTGACCTCGTCCAAAAGTTTCAACGTGGGGTCAAATCCCGCTCTATTTTGTTTTAGATCAGCAGAAAGAAAAAAAGAGATAAAAGAAAGGTCACCTCTTTGGCAACTTGGGAGGTATTGAGAACGACCATGGTGGAAGCACCAGTCCTGATCGAATAGATTGGCCCATACTCCTCAGCCCACCTTGTGAAAGTCTTGTACGGTTTCTTCTCCTTGAGTTGCAGCAAATTCCCAATCACCGGCAGCCCAGGAACCACTGCACAATTCCCAAATCACCCATCATTGATCATTTCATGAATCCCAAAAACCAATGACCACAGTAGAGAGTTGGGAATAATATATATTATGATCCAAAACAAAAACAAGACATGCAAATCGATCAAGGCAGACCTGGCACAGGAGGGAGCTTGGGAATAGCACTCATTTTAGTGAAGCACGAAAGTCTGATGTAATACAGGAAGAGACAAGACAGAGCAGCAAGAGCAATAGGGATGGTAAGGGGACTTGCTTGGAGTTGCAGAAGGATTTGCTGGAGTGTGGCCATTGATTTTGCCGGAAGTGTTGAAACTTAAAGTAGAAGGAAAGGCGGGGATGCTTTGCTCTCTTTAACACCGTGGAGTCACAATATAAACACTACCTGCTGACACTGACAACAGGGACGGATGTGGAGGATACTATGAATCCCAATTTGCTGATAATTAAGGTATTATATTAAGAACCGAGGTCCACATTCGTCGTTTCTCTTTGGTAGATGAGGTAGAGAATATGCCAAGCGAGGACATCATTGGCACTTCTGAATCTTTTAAATTGATGTGGGTGAGTGCTTTCACGTTAATTACAGGGATTCCCATTTTGGCGTTTCGCTAATTATCCAAAAATGGGCGGTCACAGTCAGTAAAGATATCCCACTAAATGGTTCAGATTTCACTGTCTTTGGGCTACTCTGGCTTGAGGAGTGTCTGGACTCTGGAGTCTGTCTTATTATTTGGGGGCGGTAGGCGGTTGGGCCTTGGCCCGGCCCTTGCCGCTCCTATGTGCGATCGAATTCTACTGACCAAATTACATGTGTATTGCTTTGCTCTTGCACTTTTCTTTTTATTTGCACTGTGAGAAATTTTTAAGAACTGGGATGTAACGTGTTGGGCAACAATCAATTGTAATCTAAACTCGGCTGGAATGAATTTTTATTTTTCTTTTTCTTTTTTGATTGAAGAAAAAAGATTTAATTGTTGTTCAAATCTAAGCATTAAAAGAAGAAAAGAAAAAAAAAAGTAAAATAATTTAAAGTTATTAGATTTTAGAATGATCATCCTATCATTTTCTTAAGAACCACATGACATGATTTACCAATAAATGATTTGTGTAAGTGACATCTTAGACCTCACTTGAGGCCAACAATCATTTTTCAATTTGATTTTTCTTTTTTGATTGAAGAAAAAAGATTTGTTGTTCAAATCTAAGCATTAAAAGAAGAAAAGAAAAGAAAAAGTAAAATAATTTAAAGTTATTAGATTTTAGAATGATCATCTTATCATTTTCTTAAGAACTACATGACATGATTTACCAATAAATGATTTGTGTAAGTGACATCTTAGACCTCACTTGAGGCCAACAATCATTTTTCAATTTGAGGACACAACTCAAAACATGCATGGTGTACTCGAAACTACAAGACTGATTTGAAATTATCAACTATGACCGCAATCTGAAAACACGACTAAACTTCATATGAAATAAAACGGGTCAAACCCGCATGTTATTTGCATGTCAACCTCCCAAGATGGAATATACCCTACCTGTGCAATTAGTTATTGAATTTAGCGCGATATAAGGTGTTAACCAAGTTTAGTTAGATGGGTAATCGTGAGTTATTCATTTAATTAACGGGTTGAATTTATATCTAACACGCTGAATATCTTGAGTCCGACCTGATCCATTGAGAGAAAATGACAGTGTTTAGTTTTCTTGAGATCAGAAGCCCATTCAGGCTGCAAACTGAGCTGTATTGGGCTTGTCCTTCAATAGCCTAATCAAGAACATTCTTTGGGCTAAACCCAACCCAAATGTGTCGGTGAGTCGCTGAAAAAACCGCAGCCATCCCTGAAATCATCAGCTCACGTGGCGTATTCCGATTCGTGTAGAATCCACGACTGCAACTTAACACATGCAAAACACGCTGAATATCTTGAGTCCGACCTGATCCATTGAGAGAAAATGACAGTGTTTAGTTTTTTTGAGATCAGAAGCCCATTCAGGCTGCAAACTGAGCTGCATTGGGTCATGCTGTATTGGGCTTGTCCTTCAATAGCCGAATTAAGTACATTCTTTGGGCTAAACCCAACCCAAATGTGTCGGTGAGTCGCTAAATAAACCGCAGCCATCCCTGAAATCATCAGCTCACGTGGCGTATTCCGATTCGTGTAGAATCCACGACTGCAACTTAACACATGGAACTTAAAGCACCGGATATCCTCTGTCCTGCCACAGCACGTGCCATAGTCTGTCTTCTGCTCACACAGTCACGCGCAGTAAGGGAGCGTGAAAAGCACGTTTCATCTTCTAGCGAGGGTTCGCACGTGTGACAAAACTCGCTCCAAATCAACTGTGGAAGTAAGTGAGAGGAACTGCCTGGCATGAATTTCTCTCTCTCTCTCTCTGTCTCCAGAAATAAATAAATAAACACACCTATGGTTTTTATCTGATCAATCAACCTCTACTTTTTCTTGTTCCAGAAATTACTTGTGAATGCTCTAATGTTATGTAATTGAATTTCTTACTTGTGATTTGGTTTAGGGTTTTAGTGCGATTCTGTTATTTCTGTTCGAAGTTGGAAAATTTCAATGGCGGAAGGAGGTCTCCAGAAATAAATAAATAAACACACCTATGGTTTTTATCTGATCAATCAACCTCTACTTTTGCTTGTTCCAGAAATTACTTGTGAATGCTCTCATGTTATGTAATTGAATTTCTTACTTGTGATTTGGTTTAGGGTTTTAGTGCGATTCTGTTATTTCTGTTCGAAGTTGGAAAATTTCAATGGCGGAAGGAGCTTTAAAGGTGATGCCTAATGCGAGAAGGCCTCACTTCTTTGCCTTCTTTTCTGCTGATTTGAGCTCAGAGCGACTGGTACTTCATTTTCTCTTTCTTTACTTGCTTCTTCGGTTAGGGTTTCAGCATAAAATTTCCTAATGGATTTGCATAGAGGGTTTGAATTCAAGGTGGAACTGTTAAATGTATTCAAATTGCATGTTGATCTTAGTATATTGCACAAAAGCAATGCATTCTCTATTACTCTTAGATTTTTGTAAGATGAAGAATTTCAAACATAAAGCTTAAAGATTGAAATTTCTGCACTAAGTCCATGTTGGGTATTAGATGTGTGGAAAAAGTATTAGTCTCTCTAGGTTTAGAGTCTGATACAGTCGGGTTAAGCTACGTTTCTGTTTCATTATGGAAGGTGACACTAGTGCAATGTGGTGTTGCAGAAAATACCAGAGAGGTTTATGATTCACATGGAAGGGAAAACATCTGGAATAGTTGTGTTGTCTGGTCCTAGCGGGAATGCATGGAATGTTCACTTGATTGAACAAAATGGTGATTTGTTCTTCCATTATGGGTGGCCGGCATTTGTAAGAGACCATTCCCTAGAATGCGGTGACTTCTTGATTTTCAGATATGATGGTGAGTTGCGTTTCACTGTGCAAATTTTTGATCAAACTGCCTGTGAGAAAGAAGCCGCATTTCATTCCCAATGTGGTCAAAGTTCTAGCTACTTTGAAAAACTTATTGGACGGAAGAGGGCCAGGGAAGAAGGATGTGGGCTTGACAGGCTGCTATTTGAAGAATCGACTTCTTCCCAGCAATCAAAGACATATGAAAATCCTGGTAAGAAAAACAACCGAATATTTTCCGCAGAAAGCCAAATTTTAGCCATTTGAGAATTCTGCCAAGCCTACCTTTCTCTTTCCGTTTATCTGTTTGTAAAATTGGGTACTGCAGTTAGTTTTAGTTATCTTAGAGTGAAAGTGTGGATTGAGCCCAAGTTTTCTTATAGTTATACTATTCATGATAAAAACAGATGCAACTGGTAATATTCCACTTTTTTGCGTGCAGGTTTGGATGTTGTCATATACAAAGCAAAGCAAGCCATCCAGAATAATTTGAATGATAGAGTTTGTATGCAGATATCTTCGGCACATGAAGTAGCTCAATCATTTAGCTCCTCTAATCCTTATTTTCTGAGAATCATGAAAAGTTTCAACATCAGTGGTTCATATACTTTGGTGGGTTGCTCCCTCTAGTTTTGTTCATTTATCTTTTCTATTTTCTTCAAATCCATAGTTTACTCATGTAAGGTCTGCATTTTTCATCAAACCGTTTTTATTTTTTCTTCTGGTTTGTTTTATGTGGTGTCATCCGATTGTGATTTAGGTTGAAGAAAACTGTATCAAAGTTTAGTTTTTTGTTGTTTTTTTTCTTTCCTTTTACTCCATGCACTACCGGGTTACTCCCCTACCAATTAGGCAGCAAACTCCTCAAACCATGTGTCCTCTTGCTTTTTGTCAGAGTAATTGCTGCTATCAACTTCAATGGTGCTGCTTCTCCATGGGAGTTACTTAAAAGATTTCCTCTTTATTATGAACCATAAAGCCCTACAGATTGACTAGGACTCATGTCATTGTCAGATTTGGGTTCTGGATAGTATTTATAGTATTGGACCTTTTCTGTTTACAAGGAAGTCTGTATGGTGTTTGTGGGATACTAATTCAAAATTGATGGTTTTCTACTCATTTTCTTGAAATGAACTTAGTACACTCACAAATTTTTTTATTCTCTTCCAGAGTATATAGTAAGTTAAAGTACTAAGCATACACATAGAGCTATATACTAGTATATAACCTGTTTACTTGCTTGCAAATGTGGCCACGGGTGGTGAATTCTGTTTGACTGATTGCTTTATGCTTTGCAGAATATTCCTTATAAATTTTCAGTGGCACATCTACCAAACTGTAAAGTAAAGATTGTCCTTCTAAACTTGAAAGGAGAAAGTTGGACCGTCAATTCTGTGCCGACCACAAGAGTGCATACAAGTCATACTCTTTGTGGAGGATGGATGGCTTTTGTCCGTTATAATGACATAAAGCTAGGAGATATCTGCATTTTTGAACTTGTGCGGGAGTGTGAATTTCGCGTCCATATTCAAACTGGAGAAACATCTAGTAGGTTATGTGCCGGGCTAGCTTTGAAAGGTTTGTCAAAGAAAGTGAAGGGGAACTCTCCTAAAGTCCATACAAAGAGCCTAAGGAAGATAGAGATGTCTGAAACAAGGAAACACGGAAGCACATCAAAATCTATTGCCAAAGGCGCATCTCAGTCAAAAGCAGCCAGTAAAAAGTTGGGTAAGGTTTCCAACTAAATTCTCTTAAACAAGTTCTTACATGTTAGAATATGGAGCCATCTTTGGTTGAAATGAGTCTTAAGTTCACCTAGAGTTGCATGCTGCTTTTATTTATAAAGTTAGGCTCTTGTTTTTAGCTTTTCACTATGCCTCGGAACTCTTCAATTTCGTAGAAGTTATAAAAATGTAAACTCAGATAAGATTGATTTGATGTGCAATTGGCTCAACTGATGAAGGTGGGGAAGGATGGCAAGGTGCCAGGTCCTGGCACTGCTTGTGTCTAACTTTTTGTTTTTTTTTTGAACCATAAACGGGAGACAGCTACTCGCAGGAAAAAAAGTGTTGATGATGAACTAGGGTCAAAAGCTGAGTTAAGAATGAGGCTAACACTTGATGAAGAAAAAGCAGCTCGATCTTTCACTTCTTGCTTCCCAAATTTTGTGAAGATCATGAAGAAGTTCAATATCAGTGGTTCATATACATTGGTGAGCTTTGTAAATCTATATACGCAGATGCTCCTATGTTTGTTCTGAATGGTTTCTTTGCCACTGGTTTGTATTTATAGACTGGTTCATTCTGCAGAAAATCCCATACCAGTTTTCCACAGAACATCTACCCAACTATAAAACAGAGATCGTGCTTCGAAATTCAAAAGGGGAATGTTGGACTGTGAACTCTGTTCCAGACTCGAAGGGGCGAGTGGTGCATACTTTCTGTGGTGGGTGGATGGCATTTGTACGTGGAAATGATGTCAACATTGGAGATATCTGCATTTTTGAACTTGTAGGTAAGCGAGAGATGCGAGTGCACATTTCTGGCGCTGATAAAAATGGGTTTGATCATCAAGGCGGAGAAGCAACGACTAATGCAGAGTATAGCTAGTGTAATCTACCAGAAATTGTACAATGTGACACATGATTCGAGCTCAACTATCCATGAAGTCATGTTTTATGGTGAGCTTTTTTATTTGCGTTTTGTTCTGCTCTAATCATGTGTGGATGTGTCTGCTAACTAAATTCTCTTTATGCGGACTTTTTCATCTACAAGACTACCAAGCAATCATCCTTGTCTGTGATGAATGTGAATATGTTAATAAAACTTAAACCAGTAAATGAAACTCCATCCTTTCCTATCATCTACAATCATCTTATTTCCAATGTGATTTGATTTTGAAAGTTTGGAATAAAGCGTGTGAAGTGTTTAAACAAAATGTCGGTACTTATAAAGTTGTACTGGGCTTCTCTGTTAAAATTTTTCAAAGCCCAATAATAAATTTTTGGCAATTCTTACTTTCGAAATGTGGTAGAGCAAGAAAATGTGGTAAAGAGAATTTTACTGTAAAAAAGAAAATTAAAAGAAAGGTATCCTGGAACGGAGGGAGTGGTTCCAAATTTCCAATACACCAGTCGCTCTGAAGATCTAGGAGCTGAGCATACCAAACCCTCGAGGCTTTGGTAGCAGGGCGGCGGCGATCTCCGGATCTCCGTTTGCTTTGGGTGACTCAGGCGTCGCTCTTTTGTGGCGGAGGCGGTGCAGTTTGGTGGTGGATAAGCTTAGACTTGTGATCGGAGCTATCAGGCTTTGGGATTTAAGGCGCATCTGAGGCAGTGTGTAGCCGACGTGAAGCGGTGTTGACTTGGGTTGGTGGAGGTTTGAAGCGCTTGTCGGTGCTTTGTATTGGGATCTCCTTTTCCTTCGTTTGCAGGTGCCTCCAAGCTAGAGCTAAAGCAGCTTTCTTTCCAGCTATCTTGATGGGGGAAGGCCGCCAGAGTGGTGATGGGCGAAGGCCGCCTCTTCTGAAAGGTCAGAACCGATCGATCTGGGGGTGGGAGGCGAAGGGTTTTGGTAGTGGGCTTTTAGGCCTCTACCGATCTGGGCTGCATATACAGGCTGGTGAACTGGGCGTAGTTGGTTCAGCTCCCCTTTCCTCCTACACTTGGGTTGGGTTTTGGGATTTCTGGGAGGTGGCCTATCTTGCTCTTGACCCTGTACTGTTCCTCGAATGTTGCTGTGACTGTGTTGAGTGTTGCGACGTACACCATGAAGGTCTTAGGCGTCAAGATGTTCAATCCAGTGGTTCCATTTTAGGGCAATGTAGGGATATGGAGTTTTTAATTTATGCATTTTATTTTTGCAGTTCCTTTAGGATTTTAGTTTTTTTTTTTTAGGTTTATTTTGGATTTTAGTCGTTTTATTCGAGCATTGATTTGTAATATGAGGTGGTCTTTGGACCTCTCAAGCTTGACCGAGTGAGTTCGTATGATTTTAATATTAATGGATCAGTCTTCCATTCCCCTCAACAAAAAAAAAAAAGGGTCAAAAGGAGAGCTTTATACATGGTTTACTTCTCTACTACGTGATAACGTGAATGTGGCAAGACAAACCAGATTTAACTTGTAGTTTTGAGTTTTCCATCAATCTGTAATGCAAGTTCATATATTTAGGGGCAAAGACTGTTTTGTGAATTACATCTGGTTCACTGCAGATGAAGACTTCTGTATAATATTAAATTGTTTTCCGACTTTAAAAACTTGTGGAAGGTAATCAAGTTAATATTTTTGAGTTCGTCTTTTCAATAATTGCTTAAAAATCACGGTACAAGGATGTACATATTTTGATGAGAAAATAAGAACTTGAAATTTTAATCAAAAAATGTGTTCCACAGTCCATTGTTTTCAGTGAGAAGTCGTGATTTTAGACTTTTTTTTTTCTTTTTTTTGTTAGAATAAAATTTTGGGGTCAATTGGAATTGAACGTCTCTCTATTGTGACATCACATCTATCCGAGTGCTTAGCTTTGCCTCTCCTAGTACCTATTCTGCCAATCTTGCTACGGCTCCAATTCCCAAACTAACACAATCGTCGGATGGTCCCAATCCGACCCCTCCGGCAAAACGCCTTCCGCAACCAGCCCATCCGCTTCGTGTTCACTAGCAGCACACTCTTCAGTCTCGTCTTCAATTTCGTCCGCTCTTCTCTGCCAAAAAATGGCTGAATCGCCAACATTCCGACCACCTTCAGCTCTTCTTATGGTAACTTTACTCAACGTACATAGAATAAGATTGCAGAAATAGAATAAATGTGTAACCATAACGCGTCAGGTTTGCAATATGACGTTGTAAATTATGATAAGCCTAACTATCTCAACTTCACTCAAAAATCCTGGTAACTTTACCAGTCAAAACTGATACACCAGTTGCAATATTACTCTTCAGTTCCCAAGCATCCGCTGATCAATTTAGACATAAGAAAATAATCTCTACATCAGAATCAGAATGACGTTAAAATAATGACACGAGATCGTAACTACATGAATGAACTACTGTGGTTATTCTGATCCTGAAGACCATTGCTGACTGACAGTCGACTGTTCGGAGCAGTGTGCTTGGTTGCTTCAGGCAGAGGGCCTCTGACATGCAGCAAAGAGCTGCCAGCTGATGAATGCCATGATCAGAGAGGTAAAGAGTTGAAATCCTACCACCTCCGGGAAGTGCCACCCCAGGGCACGCCTTAGATAGCTACACAAACAATTGCTATGTTAGACAGGAAAGGAAAAACATAAAAAAGTGCCCTGTATTTCTTGTATGCAGTGGAGTATAAACAGGACCAGCCCTACTGATCAGATTCATCAGAATGTAAAAGGAAAGAAGCTAAGATCAGAAATTTTGGGGGAAGGGAAAGATTACTGCTCAAGTATCAATGCATTATAGCAATGGCTAACTAACTAATCGTTTATTTATTTTTTCTGTGGTAATGGTGATAACAGAATTTAGGAAAGTTAAGGCAGACCTTGTGATAGATGGCATGGTTGCCACAATCCCAGCACAGATGTATATTATAGGAATCAGCGTCTTAGGCTTGTTTTTGCGAAGCCACATCAAAGATCCCAATGCAGCAAGGGATATGCTCAAAACCTGGATAAAGAGAAAAGCAGAAACTAATTAGCACAGAACAGAAAATATATTACTCCAAAATCTACGATAAAGTCAAAAACTGAATTATACAAGCCACGTTTAACAGGAAAAAAATAGAAAGAAAGCGATATATGTCAGCCATCAGTTATTGAGATATAACCAACAGGAATTCATTATGAACAATTTAGCAAACTATGTTATTAACAGTCTACATAACTAAGGATGCTGGCACAAGGAAACTAAATGAAAACAACTGAAACAAAGGTAATACCAGATTTGCATTTGCCTCAAGGCCTTGCAGAATGTAATCCCAGGTAAATTCTAGTCCTCTGGCACCCACCCACAGAGGTGCCAATCTATGGAGAACCGAATCAGCAAAAGCCCACCCTGCCAATAGTAAGCAGATACCATCAATACAAACTACACTATAAAAGGTAGCAGAAAGAAGAGCTTCAACATTATTCCAGACACTGAAACAACTTTATTACTCACCAAGTCCCACTGCTTGAAATTTATGATTTTGAGAGATGTTCCTATGGGTCAACTGGGTCAAAGCAAAGTAAAGGCCAGCAACATCTATGAAGCCGATCAAAGCTTTCAACAATTCCTGAAAACAATCAGAGCAATTAACAATCTGTGAATTACTACTCAAAACCACACTCTGTGCGAAAAAGAAATGCAAAGCTAGCCAAATTACAATCGAGCTTCTCATTTTACTGCACATAATCATATCAACTACAGCATCTGGTTACACTACATATTGTATCAGAAACAATGCCAATAACTGTAAACTACAAGAACCTGTAATAAATCCGAAACACCGAAAGGTGCACCTACATATTGAAGTTCAAATTGCCACATGGAAATATAAAAACCAAGGAAGGAAATACCTGATATGGATCGAAGCTTTCATTATCAGATACCTTGAGAAAAGTAGCCAAACAAACAAGCTGCAAACAAAGATAGAAAGCCGAAAACCGAAACTCCGTTAGCAGCTAATTCTGGAGATTGAAGGATTATACTGAGCTTTAACGGAGCCTGAATACTAACCTTGACTAGAGCTGTTCCGAGATAAACCACAGCTGCTTTAATGGAGGTGCCGAGTGTGTCATACTCCGATCTGTACCGTACACATACGTATTTGAATCGTATAATAACTGAGCTAGGGTTTGGTTTTTGAAGAAGACGAAAGGAATTGGGGGTTGAAGTGAATTATGAAGCAGATCCATAGAAGAAGAGAAAAGAGAGGGGGCTTACAGAGGAGTGGCAGAGTAGTAGACGGCGTGAGGACCAAACGTCAGAATCGCACAGTTGAAGAAGTGAAACACCGTCATTCTCCGTCTCCTTCTTCTTCTTCTTTCTCTCTCAGACTCGATTCTCAGTCTCCGACTTGCTGCGATCTGAGCTAGAATTGGGCGACTTCACCACAGTTGAGTCGGGTTATGGGCTTTTCCAGTTATGTGCAACTCCGATTTCGGGGTTTCCTGCGTTTTGGTGCCCAGAGTAATTTCTGGGTGCCAAATCAGA
Organism: Rosa multiflora; assembly: GCA_002564525.1. Taxonomy (NCBI): domain Eukaryota; kingdom Viridiplantae; phylum Streptophyta; class Magnoliopsida; order Rosales; family Rosaceae; genus Rosa; species Rosa multiflora. Next base: position 13,774 of record BDJD01010660.1, read on the forward strand.
TTTTTTTTTGATGTCTTTTTTTTTTTAAGTAATGGGGCAGAAGGAAAAAAAAAATTGAATGTCTATTGGGGGGCAATAGACGTTTTGAATTGATATAATCTTTTTTTTTTTTAATCAAAGTTTTATCTATCTAAATTTAGGGAGATTAGTTCCAATTCTAGCAACTGAAAGTCCTATTGGAGGACAATAGACGTCTATTAGAGGGCAATACATGGCTGATAGACGTCTATTCCGGCAATAAACCTTTTCGGTGAGGTTTTCATAAAAGTCCTGTGAGCGGCGGCCGGTGACTGGAATCCAGCGACCTGTGACCGGAGTCCGGCGAAAGTTTGCCTGAATCCGGAGGTCTGTGACCGGAATCGGACGATCGGTGACTGGAATCAGGCGAAAGTTGGATGGATTCCGGCGGCCGGTGACCGAATTCAGACAACCGGAGACGGGGCTCCGGCGAAGTCTCATATGATTTCTCTCTCTTCCATTTTTTTGGGTTAATTCATGTTTACCCAGAAATCACAAGTATTGTGCCCACTTGCACCAACAAGTTTGTATTGAGCCCATTTACACAATTATTTGGGGAAAAGACCTATATGGGTAGTCTTTTCTAAACTAGTGCCTAATATGTCCTATGTTGACTTTTAGGTCTAACCCTTGCTTTTTCTTAGGAAAACCTGTTCAAACTTTTGACAATAAACAAAACTAGCCTTCAACATGCCCAAGTTTATCATCTAACCGCTCCCTGCCTAACGGTTACTTTAACAGGCGGAATCACTGCTGCTTGTCTTTTATCTTAAGCTGAGGTAATTTCCCCTAAGAAACAGAAAGTTTAAGCCTAAAAATAGTATCGGAGTAAAGGCAGAAACATATATAAACATCTTTTAAACATCAAACTAAAATAAAAGGACAAGGTGGATGAGCAATCTGAAATCATTTATTCAAACATTATTACAAACTAAAATTCAGATCCTTATTCTCAGGTAAACAACTAAAAAGCTGTTTAGCCTTCGATAAGAATGATTACAGATACTTATTTGTAATGAAAGTAACATGGGAAAGTATCATGGGAAAGTAACATTATGTCTTGTGCACACACGAGTCCGAGGCGAAAAGAAATAACCTCTGTCATTCATGCATTGGGCAAATTTCGTTTCAAGGACGAAATTTAATTTAAGGGGGTAGAGTGTGAGCCCCTGAAAATTTTAGTTAATTTCTGAAAGTAATTTCTTGCCAATAAGATTTTTCCGCAAGGTGATTTAAGTGGAGGAAATGACTTTGGAGATTGTTTTAATGTCAAGACCATATGTTAATGTCTAAAAGTTCAGCCGTAGCTGAACCTTGGTTAACGCTAATCCGATGAGCGGATTGCTACTTGTGATATTCAGAGCTTCCGTTTACCTGTCAAGTAAAATACAGAGGGCATCAAAGGGAGACCGCGTTGGGCGGTCTTCTCTTCTCCGATGCCTAAGTTGGTCAATGTATTTATGTTGACAAAGTAACAACAGGTAAGTAGTAAATGAGTAATTAATGAGGAGAGAAGAGAGAACCTTTTATGGGTGAGGAGGGAGCTGATATTCTCCATGTTTTCGATGTGGGACTGATATGCTTCAGTTCCCAGCTTCTGGAGCTTCTGATGTTATTTTGGCGCGGCGCGTGGCGGCGTGTTAGTGGGGATCTGGGGGTACACTTGGGCTCAGGCGGTAACCTGCTTGGCTGTGTTCCCGTAGGTTACCCTTTTGGCAGGTTTTGGTACCGCTGGCGGTGGCATGAGCGTGACTCATTATAGCTAATTATGCTTGCAAATGCATGTGTAAATATAAGTCCCCAGTCAAGGAGGGCAATCTTGGTTAAGGAGTTGCCTAGCTGTTCGAAGCGTTACTTTCGCTAGACTTGCAAAAGCATAATTAGCGTCAGTGCGTTGTCAACCATGGATTTACTGAGCAAACGCTTTATACCCTTTCGGGTGGGCCTCTGCTAGGCCCCATAGGGAGTCTCCAACTCCCCGGCTAAGATAGACCTCTGTTTGGCTAGTGTATTGTTTGTTGAGGGGAGCTTCGCTGAAAAGAGGGTGTTGGGTAGCAAGCCCAATCTTTGATAGCCAAGTGGCGGGGGTCAACGTGCCTGATCAGGGCCGTCGAAGACTGTTGATTGGTCCTTTTGTTGGTTTGGGTTTAAGGGTTTGTGATGGCTATCGTCGTAGAGGTCTCGAGCATTAAGGATTTCGGGTTTGACGAGTCGTTTAACGTGGCGGATAGGGTGTTTATTGATTCATTGCGCCCGTCTGCCCATGTAGGAACCTCACTGTCCGAACCGCTATAGACAATACCTTGGGAGGTGGCAATGGGTCATACTAGTCGTGCAGAGAGCTCTAGGGTGGGGGAGGAAGCTGCCGCCCACAATAGGAGCGAAGAGAGGTTAGCGAGCAATAGCGCTGCTAGTGGTTCCATTGACAGGGGAGAGATAGAGTCCTCTTGGGTTCTAAGTGATGGCACCGCAGTTGACGAGGCGGGAGGGCTGATGACTGTGGCCTCCATCAACCATCTAAAGCGGGTGTTCCGCCTGCCCGGAGTGGTGAAGTTGAGTCCGCCAACTGCTGCTGAGAAGGCCTCTATTCTGCCAGTAGGGTTCGCTACCGTGCACGAGACGATCTTCTGCTAGGGGGTGATGTTTCCTCTCCTGTCAAATATGCAAATCCTAGTTTGCAAGTTTGGTATCGCTTTTGAGCAAGTATGCCCTAATATGTGGCGGTTTCTTAAGGCGCTTAACTCACTATGGCGCTTATCCGGTTATGAGGGTAAACCGTGGTGGAGGTGCTACATTTCTCCGAGTTGGTATATGTGAAGCGTAGACTATAGCGGGCAGGTGAATTTGAGAGGTCGCCAGGGGGCGCCCAAGCTAATCGAGAATTTGAAGGATTCCATGTCTCTCTGGCGGGACATTATGTGTTGCTACTGTTGGATGGGAATATCAAGCGGGGAGAATGTTGGGGAGCCTACATTCAGGATTAAGTCGGAGTTCTAACCTATCCGAGGTTGTCGCTAGGCTCTGCTAAATCTAGTTGCTAGCCTTGTTTGTATGAGATGCCATTGTACCTTGTTCTCACTCTTATTTCGTTGTTTTTGTAGCGGGACTGCGTTACAAACTGAAGCTCGAGGAAGAGTGCCGCGTGGCGAGGATTAGAGGCTGTTGGCAGAACCGCAACCTGCTTGACCTTCGGCTTCTCACTGGTTGGGAATTGTTGGTCGATCAATAGTTAACACGCTCCCTTGGTAAGTGACTTCCGTTGATCCCTGCCGTAGTTTTGGTTTTGTATCAGGCTAACCTATTGTTTTTTGTAGATTCTCCGCCGGGTAACAAAGTGATCCGCGACCCTTTCGCCAAAGTGATGGATCGTGCTGAGATAAATAATTTTCTTGATAGCATGTACGCCGCCCGGTTGGCGGCCCAGCAGACGACGGTGAATCCACATACGTTGGAGGTGAGCCAGTCTGAAACCCCAATGGTGCTGTCAATGCCGCACCACTCTCATCTCCGCCCCGATGGTCTGCCAGTCGTTCAAGCTGGAGCTGGCAGTGATCATAGTGTGGCCGGCGGGAGCAAGGCTCTTACTACCCTTGAGCAACCGAAAGAAAAAGTGCCTGCCAATCTGCGCGAGTCCCAGCAGGAGAGGGCGGTGCCCATGAAGGCACTAGCTACCATTGGGGGGTTGGAGCTGTAGATGACAACGAGTCCTGTCGCCGCTGGCACCACACGGGCAGTATTGCAGAGGAAGCGGCGACAGAACGACGCCGATGAGGAGGGCGAGGTTGCTGACGCGGAGACCTTCGGGGCTCGCCAGCAGAAGAAGGCAAAGCAGGCTCCGCCCACGGTAACTGCGGCCTCCAGCAGGGAGGTGCAGACGAGCGACCTGGACTCGTTTGCCGGGTACTTTGAATTCCTGACTGACCCCGAGCGGGAGTTTCTTTTTCACCTTTGTGAGCGGCTGGGTTTTGGCGGCCATGAGGGGATTGTGCGCTCGACTGCTATTGATCAATGACCGTTCAGCTCGGCCTTCAAGCATATTTCTATTGGGTTGCATGAGATGTTCCTGGTGGTGTCGAGCCAGCCCCGGACTGAGTGGCAGCTTAGGGAGGAGATTAGCGGCCTCTAGAGGGAGCTGGGGGAAGGCTGAGTGGCCTTTGGAAGAGGTGAGGGGGGTTTCTCCATATGTGATGAATTCTGCCTGTACATGGGTGATGGCTTCGCCCATGACGTGGTCATATGCTGCATTTGGATGGTTATAATTGAGATGATAAAGGAATGGTCCCTTTAGGAGTCCTTGCTTGAAGGCTGCCAGCGCCATTGTTTTATCAAGATCTCGGCACTGAGATGCTACCGCTTACCACCGGGTGACGAATGCCTTCAATGTTTCCTCTTTGCCCTGTTTGACGTTGAACAACTGACTTGTGTTGTGATGTCCGGCGGCCAATAGGATGAACTGAGAGAGGAAAGCATTTGATATTGCGTGGAATGAGTCAATTGACCCTGGCGGGCATTCGAAGAACCAGCTCATTGCCTCACTGTCCAATGTTTCGCTGAACAAGTGGTAGAGGGTGGCGTCATCAAATCCCTTATTGTTAGTGACTTTTTTGAAGGTGTCCATGTGGATGAAAGGGTCGGACATGCCGCTCTAATGTGACATCTTTGGTGTCTTTGCGAGTGCTGGTCTAACGGCGTGCGGGATCCTGGCGGTGAATGGTCCTGGCCTGGACGCAAAGAGGGGATTTGGCATTGGTGCTGGGGTGCCTGCCTCCGCTCGGATTAGCCTTTGCTCTAGTTGTTGCATCCTTTCCAGGATTAGGATGGTTGCGTCACTAGTGGGCCCCGCCTGGAGGTTCTGCTGGGCCAGTTCTAGCCTGGGGGTACTTGGATTTCCCTCAGTTCTAGCCCTGATTGCCGAGCAGTTGGTGTGTGGCTGTGACTCCGCCTCCTGCTCCAACATTAGTCGGGGTGGGGGAGGAGGTCCCCTTTCCAATAACTTTGGCGGGTTCAGCGGTACTTGCATCTGCATGATTGGTACAGGTACTAATCCGCTGATATTGGGTCGACTGCGTCTGGTGCTCCGTAATTGTTTGCTCTGCGCTGGGTTAGCGTTTGCCTCCAGTGCCTTTTTCGGCTCGTCGAATTTTGACATCAACGTGGCCATTTGTTTTTGGGCCTCGACTTTTTCTCTGCGCTCCTGTTCGTGCTCTCTATTTGTCTTGTGGAGGTCCGCCAGTGCTAGCTCATACATAGCGGTAAGGTCCTGCACCGGTGGACCACCACTCGGCTGAACCTTCGCTATTGTTTGAGTTGGCGGGACCTGGAAAGTAATCTGGGGTTGACCGGTGTGTTGAATAGTGCACGGTTAATGTTAATCGTTGGGTTGGTGGGATGCGGGTTGGCGGATTGATCGGCTTGCTCTTCAGCGTTTGCCCCGCTACCGCTAGTCATGGTAGTTATGGTGGATCACCTTTTGTTCAAGGATTCCCACAGACGATGTCAATATTAATGTCTAAAAGTTCAGCGGTAGCTGAACCTTGGTTAAAGCTGATCCAATGGGCGGACCGCTACTTGTGATATTCAGAGCTTCCGTTTAACTGTCAAGTAAAATACAGAGGGCGTCAGAGGGAGACCGCGTTGGGCGGTCTTCTCTTCTCTGATGCCTAAGTTAGTCAATGTATTTATGTTGACAAAGTAACAGCAGGTAAGTAGTAAATGCGTAATCAATGAGGAGAGAGGAGAGAACCTTTTATGGGTGAGGAGGGAGCTGATCTTCTCCATGTTTTCGATGTGGAACTGATATGCTTCAGTTCCCAACTTTTGGAGCTTCTGATGCTATTTTGGCGCTGCGCGTGGAGGCGAGTTAGCTGTTATCTGGGGGTACGCCTGGGCTCAGGCGGTAACCTGCTTGGCTGTGTTCCCGTAGGTCACCCCTTTGGCATGAGCCACGCTCATTATAGCTAATTATGCTTGCAAATACCTGTGTAAGTACACATCTATTAGGCCTTATGATTTAAGTTTGGGCCGAGATTCTTTCATTTGGGCCTAGAAGGTTACTAAAGTTCATTGAAGCAAAAGATCGTCGAAGAAAATTTGAAAGGAAGGCAAATTGAGTTGTAGTGAAGTTTTGGATTTTTTAATTTTTACGAAATCGAGTTTTGGGCCAAAGGATTGTCGGAGTTATTTTATAAAGCGATGAATTGGATCTTTAAGCAAATCGAGTTTTGGACTCAAAGGCAAAGTCGAGACTTTAAAAAGGGTGTTGTCGATGAAAGACAAAGAAAAGAAAAGTTATGAGCCCAAAACCGAAAACAATTAGCCAGAAGAGTTTCATAATTCGTCGCAAAGGCAAAATGGGTATTTCACATACGCAAGTATAAATAGAAAGTATCCTCAGAGAAAACCCTAGAATCCCATTCTCTTCCTTTCTCCTCTCTCGGCCGCATCGCTCTCTCTCTCTCCCCCGACCTCTCTCTTTCTCGTCCTCTCACTGTAGAGCCGGAAAACCCCATCTCCGGCCACCACCTCGCAAAACCTCCACCTCCAATCGATCCAGCACTCAAATCTGACCCAAGCCCAAACCTCACCATTGACATGCACCGCCTCTGGCCTCCACCCACGACCACCCAAGGCTGCGACGCTGCTGCCTCTCAACCTCCATCGATTTTCGGCAGCCTTTTCAATACACAGCCGCCTACAGTGAGCTCAGAGAGCGTCGACCATCAAGCCCCCAACATCCCATCACCAAAAGACGTCGAACGCACAGCACCGAAAATCAAGCTATGTATGCCTTCGTTCATCAATCTCCAGTTCAAAACGAGCCAAACCACCACCATACATGGAGTCAGCATTTCTCCCTTGACCAAAACCCAATAACCCTGACCTCTAACTCCGAATAGAGCCTCCGCACTCGCTACACGCGCCGCCGTGGGCACGTGAGCCACCACAGTACCGCTGCTCATGGATGCTTGATTTCCACATGGTTTCGATTAGGTAATCATCGTACCCTTTATTGGTTAAAACCCCAAATTTCATTGTGGATTGAGAAACCCTAATCTACTGCCGTTTGATTTGAGGTTTGAGGAGTTCTGCATTTTGGAGGACTTTAGGTATGTGAAGTTACGAAATTTGGAGTTTTGGAAGAGAGGAGTTGCTGGGTCAGTTACGTTGATGTTAAGGAATAGTAAGAAAACTCGAGACTTTGTTTTGGATATGGATTGGTTGAGAATGGATTATTGATCCTATTTTTGCACTCTCCCACCATTAATCCTTCAGATTCCCTAGTATGCAAAAATAGGATCAATAATCCATTCTCAACCAATCCATATCCAAAACAAAGTCTCGAGTTTTCTTACTATTCCTTAACATCAACGTAACTGACCCAGCAACTCCTCTCTTCCAAAACTCCAAATTTCGTAACTTCACATACCTAAAGTCCTCCAAAATGCAGAACTCCTCAAACCTCAAATCAAACGGCAGTAGATTAGGGTTTCTCAATCCACAATGAAATTTGGGGTTTTAACCAATAAAGGGTACGATGATTACCTAATCGAAACCATGTGGAAATCAAGCATCCATGAGCAGCGGTACTGTGGTGGCTCACGTGCCCACGGCGGCGCGTGTAGCGAGTGCGGAGGCTCTATTCGGAGTTAGAGGTCAGGGTTATTGGGTTTTGGTCAAGGGAGAAATGCTGACTCCATGTATGGTGGTGGTTTGGCTCGTTTTGAACTGGAGATTGATGAACGAAGGCATACATAGCTTGATTTTCGGTTGTATCACATTTTTTTGGTTCTGACATCAAAATCATTTAGCTGTGCTATTGTCTAAAACATACTCTTTTAGCTCTCTGAAATGGTGTAATCTCTTTTTCCCCACTTATATAGTTATATGTCTTACTTATGTTTCTGCCTGCTACGTTGTTAAGAAGTCACTTTCGTTTCTTTTTTTGTAGATGAGTTTAAATGATGAGTCCCAATTTATATCTGTGGAGGAAAGAGGAGAAGATGCTACAACAAATGTACAAGGAGATGATTTGCCTTCTAGAAGAAATCGGACGAGAGGTTTTACACTTTACAGTTAAGAAAAGGAAGAAGAGTTCTCAATGTTGGCTGTCTTTTGAGGAATTTCCTTTGGGTGAGGATATGATTGAGCGTGCAAAATGCAAGAAATGTGGAGCAATACTCAAATGTGATTCGGCAATAGGGACAGGTAGCATGTTACGTCATAACAATTCGTGTTCTACTTCCTGTTAATGTCTAAAAGTTCGGCGGTGGCTGAACCTTTGTTAACGCTGATCCGATGGGCAGATCGATACCTGTGGTGTTCTCAAAGCTTCCGCTACCTGTCAAGTAAAATACAAAGGGCGTCAGAGGGAGACCGCGCTGAGCGGTCTTCAACTCTCCGATGCCTAAGTTAGTCAATGTATTTATGTTGACAAAGTAACAATAGGTAAGTATTGAATGCGCCTTTAATGAGGAGAGAGGAGAGAACCTTTTATAGGTGAGGAGGAGGCTGACCTCTTCCTTGCTTTCGATGTGGGACTGATGTGCTTCAGTTCCCAGCTTCAGGAGCTTCTGATGCTACCTTGGCGCGGCGGGTGGCGGCGCGTCGGCGGTGATCTGGGGGTGATCCGCCGCTAAGGTTGTAGCCTGCCTGGCGGTGTATCTGTATGTCATTCCTTTGGTTGGAATTAGTACCCTTGGCGGTACAATGAGCGTGGCCCATTATAGCTAATTATGCTTGCAAATGTACATGTATGTACACCTTAAAATGAAATTATTCGGGAATGGTGGTTGTTATTTATTTTCTTAAGGTTTAAAGACGAAGTGAAAATGTCAACTTGGTTGACCCGAATTACATTAAGGAAAAAAGTACGATCACCATATCCCGAATGAGCTTATTATGTTTAGTGGAATGTTCGGGAGTGGAAATTGTTATTTGTTTTCTTAAAGTAAAAAGGGTAAAGAAATAAAGGCCAAAGTGCTAAGCATGATCACCATATCCCAAATGGTTCAAATGCAATATCATTTGGATTATTTGGGAGTGGATAGTAGATTTTTATGTTAAAGGAAAATCCGTTGGACTTTAAGGAAATTAATTAAATGTTTTGGTTGCTCAGTTAGTTGAGTTATAATGACATTAAGTTACTCATTAATTAGATTTTCATTATAAAGGACTCGAGCGTGTGCACGTGAAATTGGACGAAGTATTGGAAGTCGGAAACGAAGCTAAGTTTGGGCGAGCACTCCATATCCAGGTAGAGTGAGCTGTCCCTTCCTTGTGAGAGGTTTTTCTATATGTGGAATGCTCTAGTATAATAATATGTTGACTGTAAGTACGTTTTTTGGTTGTTCATTAGTCGATGCCTTGTGATATCCGTATTTTCATAACTAATAATTGCTTATTACGAAAACTGAGGCTAGACTTGCATGTTGAGATACTGTACCCATCGTATGTTTGTACTTGTGACCTGAAAGTGAATGGGACCTAGACGCATAGATTGCTAGGGATCCCACGGTGTTGATAACGGTGAACCTCCGGAGGGGGCCGTGCTTCCATGTTTGTCGAGGAAGAGTGAGTACAGATAGTGAACCAGTCATAGGAGACTTAGGGCTAGGAAATGGACACTTTCGCTACTTGTAGTCACAAGGACTACAAAGTAGTTGGCCGGTTCTCGAAGGATGACAAACCGGATCGGTCACCGATTTGTTTGAGTTTAGCCGGCAGTGTGCAGGTTTCGAGGATGTGGTCGAAGAGCGTATAGAGGAGGCACATGCCTGGCTTGGCACATTTTTCTTTGACTTTATCAAAAAAAGGTTTTGGTCCCTTATCAGATTTTGAAGTAACATATTTATTTACTTTTTATTAATTTATTTTTTTCCTGCTCACTTATTTACAAAATTTCGAGAGACCTGTAACCTTGGGGCGCGTCTCCCATACTTGTATTTACTTGGTGATTTGTTATTTTCCAAATTGGGCTCCTATTATAAGCCCAAATCCTTTAGCCTATTTCAAATTCCACTTTTGAAAATATGTTGTTCGGTTGCTAGAAGGATTTATCCAAGAAAGTGTTTTGCAAACCAACAGTCTAAATCCAAAAGGCCTTGCGATTTCGGGTTGATGAGTTATCGGGATGTCATTCGTGACATGTCGGTTTCTCATTGGCTCGGGGTTGCGACGCTGTGGGACCCCTCTCTCGGGTCACCATAAGTCTTTTTTGATTTTTCACAGAACATAGGAAGTCCATTCTTTTCGTGACATAAGGCAGTAGTAACAAACGAATGTACCAGAGTTTACTTGATAAGAAGACGTTATTGCTTCCGTCTTACTTTTTTCCCAGTTTTTGACATGTAGAACATTCATCTGTCTAGATTCCAAGTATTCTATTTCAGAATCTATTTCAGAGTCAGATGATTCTTCTTCTTCAGACCAGGCAGAGTAGACTGACCTGTCGTCATCTTCTTCATCAGAATAGGCTATTTCGTAGCCTTTCATATTTGTTGTTTCTACTATAGGCTCATATTCTTCAAATAGAGCTTTAGTAGATCTTTTACCCTTTTCTGGGCATTTATTGGCATAATGCCCTTCAGCTTTACATAACCAGCATCTACAAGCTTTCTTGCCTGGTTGAGTATTCTGATGGTTGGCTCGGTGATTCTTCTTTTTCTTGAAGAATTTCTTTTTTGGATCTTCATCCTGTTGTTTTTTGAAATTGGAACTTTTCTTAAATTTTCAATCTTTTTTCTTATTACTCTTTTTGAATTTTTTTCGAGTAATATTTTTCTTTTCTTTTTCTGTGGAACTTGGATTCATGACATCCCTAGTTGGTTGGCATATCCAGTATTCCATAGCAGAAATGTTCAACAACTCCTCTGAGTTGTTTCTTGGCCATCTTAGCTCTAAGATTGGCTTTGCGTTGCTCTTTTAGTAATTGCATGATTCTATCGGCAATTCCTCCAACTGAAAATATTTCAATTGGTTTTTCAGCTATGCTTTCTCTCACAGTTGTTCTCCATGGTTCAGGGAGTTTCCTGTGCAACAAGTTGACTAGATCAGTTTCTCTAGTTCACCGATTGTACAGTAGTATTCTTGAAGTTTATTCAAGTATTCTTCAAAATATCTCATGTCACAGATTTTGAGAGCATAGATATTTGATTTGGCAGTTTCTTTAGCCTTCTCACTCAGATTTGAGAGATCTCCACATAATTGATCGTACAGGGGTACTGCAAAATCATACGGAGATTTTGAATTTTGAATTTCTTCTATCCAGTCTTTTCCTCTGGTAATTTCTTTAAACGACAGATAGTACTTTTTGGCTACTCCAGTAAGAGTAGTTTCATAGTACACCTGAAGATCTGGTGCTTCAAATTTCCCAAGGGTAAGAGCAGAGGCCATCATCAGGCTATCTACCCATTGGTCAATGGCTTTTCTTTTATCTAGAGCTTTATCTAGATTTAGCCAGATGCAGTAGTTCGTGATTGGAACTCTAGGCATATTGTCCTCTGGGACAAATCTTTGAGAATTTTTCTCTTCTTTTTTACCCGTAGGGGCTTTATGTACAGGGAGTTTCAGCTTTCGCTTTTCTCTAATGATGTATATTTTGGAATTGGAGCTTTCTCCGTCTTCCATTTCAATATCTTGATAAGGAAGGATTTTTCTCATCTTTCCCGTTTTCTTCGATTAGTTTTTCTAATCATTCAGGATTTTCACAAGATTCTGCTTCATTATAGAGTTTATAGAGCTTTTCTGCTCTAAGCATATTAACTGGTATGTTCAGATCAACTTCTAATTCTTCTTCAGTGATAGGCTCTGATGGTTCTTCAGAGTACTTGGTACCACTAACACTAGTTTCTCTAGTGCTGTAGCTAATTATGAGTAGATTTTTGTTTATCCTGATGTTTTCAGGACAAACATCACTTTTTATGTGATTGTCGAAATTTAGATTGATTTCTCCAGTCTTTCTGCTTTCATAAATTTTTGCTCTTGTACTTTCTGGTGGTTTCTTTGGACCATATAGTTTCCATTCAATAGGAAAAGTTACCTCATTCCAAGTAACCTTATGAATTTGTTGTGGATGGTTCTTCTGACTGGTGAGGAATCCAGTAGTAAGACCAAGGATATTTGATATCCTTGTCTTAGGTTCTATTGTGGTACTCATCAGTTTATAGTATATTCTGTGTACTATTGCGAGTTCTTTCATATCTTCTTTCATTGATATGTCATCTGTCTTGACTTTCAGTTGTAGACAGTGAGCTGCATCTTTCAAGCTGGTTGAGAAATTTGGGAAACAGTTGAAATACTCCACTTGATTGCATATGGATGCTTCAAGGGTTCCCAACAGGCTAGCTTGAAAATATGTTAGTCTATTGTCTTGTAAGACGCATAAAACTGAACAGTTTATGCCTTCTTGGGCAAGAAGTTTTATGCCTACTTGGACTTCTCCAATGTCCAATGTGCATAAATTGATAATTCTTTGTTCTTGCTCTGGCAACTTCTTCAGGAGTAATCATCAAGAGATCTGTTTCTCCTATTGTTGAGGGGGTTGTGAATTCCAGTAATTTGAAATGATGGCTATCCATCAATTCAAACTTTCCCCTTTTGTAGATTTGTTTAAGGGAAAAATATTGTTTAGTCCCTGAAGTATGCCTTCGTCCTCGTTTCAGTCCCTGCTTTTCTAATTTAATCTGAAAAGTCCCTAAGGTCACAATTTCATGTATAATAGGTCCTCGCTGTTAAGATTCCGTCAAGTTGGACCGTTATGTTGTTGATGTGGCACTCCAAGCCAGACCACCTCAGCATTTGCAGGTCATACAACCTGTAAATTGTCCAAAATAACCCTTTTTCTTCTTCTTCACACCCAAACCACCATAACCACCACCAAGCTCTCTCTCCGAGCTCAACCCCTCGCCGCCTCGTCTGAAAATGAATAAACCAACCTCTCTCCCTCCTTTCTTACTCAAAGAACTCAAACTCGAATTCCCTCTATTGCTGCACTACCAAAACTTGAACAGGAACAAAGTCTCCGAGAGCAGTTTCACAGTCACCATCTCCAAAACCACCTTTTCACCACCACCACTTGCCGCTGCACCACCTCCTACTCCATTGTCCCTACACCCAATCCGACTACCCTTACCCTCCACCACAACCATTCTCAGACCTACTTCTCCAATCCACTGCCTCTCAACTCCTCATTTCTAATCCCCTAGATCTCTACCTTCATCACCACTAAAACTACCACAACTGCCACCGAGCTAAACCAACAATTCTATTGCGATTATATATCGACAAATTCCAAGAACTACACCTGCATAATCAATCAAACCAACATATCCAACATATGGGTATTTCCAAGTTCATCAAAAACCAAATTCCACCTCAAATTAACCCCAATTCCTTCTTTGAAACCCAAAATTACCAGAAAACAATCAATCTGAAGCACTGAGATTGGGTTGCCTATCCCAATCCTCAGCCTGCTTCAGCAAAATCGCAACTGCATGCAGCATCGCAGCCATCACAGTCGGCCTCATACCCACCATCACCGTCGGATTTCGTAGTTTGGTTCATCTTCTATTTGGATAGAACCGAACCGAAGTCGTTGTCATTGAAGCTCTACCTCTGTGGCCAAACTATGATCACGAGATCTGAACCAGAGCTCGATTCTTTGAGAAGCCCAACAGTGTTGGTGAATCGAAGGCTGAGGCCCTCACTGGCCTCACCCCTGACATGAGATCGAGTTCTCAACCACCGCTCTGATCTCCATCGCAACAGTGACGTTAGGTTTCGCCGCTGGCAAGCCGCGCTCCAGATCTGCACCTCGCTTGCCTTCCACGATCCGGGAAGGACAGGTCGAAATCGATCTTCCTAAGCCGAGGACGACCCACCATTCTCCAGCGATGAACAACGCTTCTGCCGAGAAACCTGACTACAACCCCAGACCAACATCCTCTCCTGGGCCGGAACGCAGCGGCAGGAGCGTCGACGGCTTTCTCCAGGGAAAGATCGGACGAACTGAACTATTTTCCTCTCTTTCTCTTCGCGCACGTGGCCCTGCTCTAACTCTCTCTTTGCGCTTTCTCTCTCTCTCTAAGAGGAAGAAGAGATTGCAGCAAGAACAAAAAAGAAAAGAATTAAAAAAATTAAAAGGGGAGGCTAGGGTTATTTTCGACATTTTAACATCCACCATGCTTACGTGATGCTGAGTTGGCGTCTACCGATCTGCCACGTTAGCCAGTTAACGAAGCATTTAGATGGCGAGGACCTATTAGACACGAAATTGTAACCTCATGGACTTTTCAGATTAAATTAGAAAAGCAATTACTGAAACGAGGATGAAGGCATACTTCAGGGACTAAACAATATTTTGCCCTTTGTTCAAAATCTAACTTTGGGATTGAGGAATTTTTTTTACCTCCTGTTCAATTTCGTTGTATTCAAATTCTTCAGCATTTAGGAGTTGCACTCCTTTCTTTTTTCCCAAGATGCTCATCATTTTAACATCTCTTACTTCTAGATGTTACGGTTTTTCATACCGAATACTAGTCAGACTAGTAGATGGTTCCAGAAAAATCATGTTTGGAACAAGATTCTTGTCTGGTTTTTCTAATGGTTTAAATCCATTAGGTTTCTTTGTTTTTACTAAAGACACTTTCTTGTCCTTTAGTATATTTTTCATAGAATCCAACGTTTTTTGCTGCTCAGTGATTTTTCTACTATCAGTTGTTAGCTTTTCTTCTTCCGTTTTTGGAAGTTCTTTGATATAATCTATTTTATGCTCCAATTTTTCTAATTAGGCGATTATATCTGATATTCTTTCTAGCTGATTTTGACATCTAGATACTTCTTGTTTCAGCTTCTGATATTTCTCATCAGAAGATTTTAGTAGAGAATTCAACTTTTCTAGTAGTAATTCAGACATTGTCCCCATTAGGGATTCCCCTTTTTGAGCTCTTTGCAAGCTCTGATACCAGTGATGTGCAGATCTAACCGTTGCTCAAATAGTCAAGAGGTTTATGTTCCTCGCTTACCATGAATTTCAGATCTTCGATATTTTTCTCAATCTTGTAGATCCTTTTCTGTACTAGGAATATTCTATCCCAGTAATTAGGAGTGACTCGGCTGAGTTTGTCTCTGTAGTCTTTTGCTCTTCTTAGCTTTTCTCTTTCTTCTTCTAGCTCTTTTTCAAATCTTCTACAATTTGCATGTAAGTCCAATCTAGACAGAATAATATCTAAATGTGCGATTATGGATAATAAAGTTTAACTGCTTACCGTCGAATATAGAGGATGAAAATTAACTGTAACAATTATTTAAACAAATAATTTCAAGATATGGGCCCACCACGCTTTATCAAAAAATATATAATTGATTAAGATAAGAGAAAAAGATGACGGAGAGGGGTATTAGTGGGATGAATAGTGAGTGGTTTTGAAAAGTATGGAGAAAAAGTGGAAAGTTTTGTGTGAGTGGGAAAGAAAATAAGTTGGTGGGGTGTATGAGAATTTCCTTTTTTTTTTTTTTGTCTCTAAGTAACAAAAGGGTGATGGTAAAATGGTATTCAAAAAATATTTAAAAAAAAAAAATCTTAATAGGGTATTAGGGAAGACCTCTTTAGAGTGTTTTGGGTAAGAGAGAATTTTAAAAACTTAATGGGGTAAGTGGGAAAAAAAAATCTCTAAAAATGGTGTAAATGGACAAAAACCCTATAAAGTTTTTGACTTAATGGCCAAAATACCTCATGACATTTTCTTCTATTGTTAATTTACACACCAACTTATCAATTTTCCCCAATAACACACTAACTTTTTCAAAGTTTGCCGATTTCCACATTTCCGTTAACTTCCATCAAGTTCTACAATTAAGTGTCATCATGTCCAAAACATGTGAGGGTATTTTGGTCATTTTTATTTTTCTTTTTATTTTTCGGTTTTTGTTTATCTAACCTAATTCTTGTTAGTCTTTTAAGTGGAAGAAGAAAAGACCTTCTCACCTTTTGCATCAAAATACCTTCTCATATCCAACAACGTTGCAATTCTCTCAAGATCCTCATGCTTGACATAATCAAAGTTTATCCAAAGTGAGTCTTTGAGACAACCCACTACACAGAAAATTCAAACCAAAAAGATATTGTGATAGGACCCGCCCCGGATTTCACCCTGAAATCGAAAGTGGCCTTACGGGGCCCACCTTAGAAGAAATTCTACTAAAAATTTGGCAGAACTTCCCCTAAAAATTGACTACCCAAAACCTGTAGAAAGACATTTACACTTCTAAGCAATTCATCATTATTCTCCTGGAGCCACCCTGCTCCCCAAATCACAACATCTTCCAATTCACATTACACAAATCTCAACTTAATAACATTAATCCCACAGATTATCAGAGCAATTTTAAAACAAAAGGTATAATAGAAATAAAAGTAAAGAGGGTGAAGGATCAATAGATCCTACAATGCGAAAGCAGTGACAACTATGCCTCAACCCGTGTACGCCGGACCTCAACTAATTTCTCCTGCAAACTGGGCATTTGAAACCGAATGGCCCAGGGGAAAGTAGTGAAAAACACGTTAGTGTGAGTGGACAAAAAGAAATAATCAAGATAATTTAAAAGAAGCAAACTTGAATATTTTCCCACATATTTAAACTTATAAACCCTCGATGCATGTAACGTTTATAAAACGTATTTCTTTAAACTCAAAATCTCGTGAAAACATACCAGCGCCGCTGGTTAAGAGAAATCTGACTAGTCCCGCTAGTCAAGTAATAATAGGATATGGAGAAGAAATATCACCATACGGGTAAATGAGTCTCTTAGGCTCTACCTACCCTCGACTGCCACTCACACATAGATTGTGTGAGGAGGAGAACTAATAACCTCCACTACCACTCATGTGAGGAGGAGAATAAATCACCTTGACTGCCACTCACAAATACAAAGTAAGTGAGGAGGAGACACAATCCGAACGACCCGAGTATGGTGAGGAAAACAATCGGAAACCAGTAAATCCATAAATCCATAAAGCTTCCCCAATATCTCAAGAGAAAAATAAGTATATTCTAATGACGTGTCCCCCCACGCCAAAATATTCTCAAAATCATAACAAATAGGCTAGATCAAATTATAAATCGTAACTCAGAAACAAAATCAAATCCACAATTATCAATAAGGCATTCCCAATGCCAAAACCGAAAGTCGATGAGTAAATAAAAAAAATATCTCCATCGAAATCCCATTTTGAAAATCTTTTAAAAATCTTAAATCGACGAATAGAAATATAATATATAATTCCAGAAATCACATCGGAAAATAATTCGTTGAAAAATCATTATAAATCTTAAATTCAAATTCGAGCGTAGAAAACTCTCATTCTAAAATCATGATGGAAAATCCAATCAATATTCCAAAACCAATTAATATCCGAAACTAAAAATAATATGCTCGACAAAATATTATGATAATTAAACAAAGCATTAATTCAAGAAACAACACATGCATCAACATTTAAAACAAAAGTCCACTCACAGTTCTATTTCAACGA
Source organism: Rosa multiflora (assembly GCA_002564525.1). Classification (NCBI taxonomy): domain Eukaryota; kingdom Viridiplantae; phylum Streptophyta; class Magnoliopsida; order Rosales; family Rosaceae; genus Rosa; species Rosa multiflora. Next base: position 31,322 of record BDJD01010660.1, read on the forward strand.
CCATGCATACCGGTTTCTTCGTCGAGCAGTAGCTCGGTACGTCGCCCTGTACACAATTATATTCCGTGAATAACAATTCGGCAATTAAATACGATTCCAAAATCAATCCTCTTAAGTCAACATCTCCATTTTCTTCTCCGATTCAACCCAAACTTTATCACTAGCACCATTTCATTAATTTACAAGTTCTAGGGCAGATTCGAGAGAAATCTGACAGTCGGATTCTCGTAAATCGATAACTGAAATTCTAAATTTTTAGAAATTCATAATCGATTAAAAACTTCTCCAATCTTCACCAAATTCACATATATAAGCTCTACATCAAAAATAGGATTTAACTAGCTAAAAACGGAACCCATAACATTGCCATACGCCCCTCCACGTGCGACCTACAGTGGTGGCACGTGGGCCCCACGCGCCGCCCGCCACCACCTCCAATGGCCACCAAATTTCGGCAGCAACACATACTCAACTAGCCTAATAGCTTTCTCAACTGTGAGAAAGTCAGAAAATACTTCTAAGTGGCCGAACAATTAAGCAACCCCATTGTACAGTGAAATTTTCCAATTATGCTTTCTTCCTCTATGCTTCAAATCGCTGCAAAAGGTTTGGAGAGCATGAAGAGTGGCTCAAGGTGCTTCTAATGGACCTGGGTTTGTGGCCGTAGGTGCTCGGATTAGAGAGAAACCAGCGTTGACCACTTCTGCTACAATAATCACATGCTTCTCGGTGTTGGTTCTTCATTTTTCGGCCATGATGCAGTGAAATACCACCGTAGGCATCGAGAGGAGGAGGAGACGAAGCCAACGATGCCGGTTGCACGCTGTCAGGTGGCTTGGAGGAGGAAAAAGAGAGAGTTACAGAAAAGAGGAAGAGTTGTAGAAGAGAGAGAGAGAGAGAGAGACCACGGGGGGAAAGAGAGAGAAAGAAAAAGAAAATTTCCGTGCAACACAGTAGAAATTCAAATTTATACCAACTTATCATGAACAGTAACTTCCGTTTTCCACTTATAAATTTTGCATACGAACTCCGATTTTTACGTACCATATATGCACGCGCTCGGTTTAACGTCCTCTACAACTTTCATGAAGAACATTTTCTCCAATTTTGACCCGAACAAAAAATCAACTTTTAGGGCCACTAAAAGTATCGAAACAGAGTAAAAAGTGAAAGTAATTGTCATTTACCGTCCAAATGACTAGTAAACAGATAAATTTAGGTTCGGGACGTAACATATTACGCGTACTGTGAATTTGAAATGGATATCACGAAAATGAGGTACTCTGGACACCTACAATCTATAGTAGGTGTTCAATCGACCTTTTACATGAGTGTGAATCAATCTCATATTTGAAATTGTGTGAGAATAGGTTGATAATGATTATTATTTTGGCTTTGATGTCATATATATGTATATAGTGGTCGATTTGGTCTAGTATTGTTATTTGGCTCTGATGTCGAATATATATTCGACCTGCTTGAGGGTTTTATTAGTCTGGTATTGTTGTTTCATCTATGGGATTGTCCATGTTAAAATATGTTAGATTAAACTGATACATATATTTCTTGTTTGACTATTCTCTCTGCTCTTGACTTTTTTTAGGGTACCAATAATATATATTGTACGACTTTGTTTCATATATCTTTCGTCTTAGTTCTATGCTCTATCTTTTATTTCTATGTTTCTAGTGTAAAGGTGCAATGATGATGAGAATTATAATCTGATTTTGATATGAGAACAAACCTTCTCATCCATTCATAATTATTTTGAGCACCCTCTCTTATACATATATGGTTTATTTTCTCTCTTTTTGTGTTGTCGATTTTATGTGGGTATCAAGTTTTTGGATTTTTTTTTCTTTAATGGATTATTGTAGCAGGAATCTGAGATTTCAAATGTGCTTAAATATAGTGTTAATAGAACATATGGTGATAGAGATCTTAATCTTATGTTAATGGATTGGATTGGTACAGTAAACTGATTGGCAGATACTATAGAAACTTGTATATCTTTTGTATTAACTTCTACAGCTAAACTAGACAAATTCACTATAGAGATCAGACATGGTACTGTCTTCGTAGGTGATAAGTATGTTGGGGGTATTAGATGTTGGGTAGACTATTGTAAAGTGGACACATTTATCAAGTGGGAGTTGGAAGAAGCTGCAATATATCTTGGGTTTGTGATCAAGAGAATTGGGTATTTTTTCTATCATCGCACTGATGGTTTGGTTGAGGTAGAAAATGATCTTAGGGCTCTTGAGTGTGCACAAAATCAATCCCCTAGAAAAGTTTATGTTGTATGCTTTTGGGATAGCATGGAAGCAAACGAAGCCTTACTAGTTAATGTTGATCCAAAACTTAATCCTATGGATGAATCACAAATTCGCTTTGGAGACTTTTATGATTATGGGGATAACAGTGGACATGGTGCTAACGGAGACTATGAGCAAGGTGCTGAGGGGATGAGGAACATGAAGTTGATGATGAAGATGAAGATGTAGGCATTGAAGTAGATGAGGGCTTTGTGAATGTTCAAGTTAGTGATGATGGAGAGGGGCTTGTGGATGCTGAAGTTGGTATTAATGAAAAAGATGCAAATGCGAGTGGTCGAGATTTTGCTTTTTACATTGATGAGGACTATGTACAAACTGATGAAGATATGAGGCAATACAAGAGATTGTAGAATTTTTATCCCAAAAAGAATAACATAAAAGATAAAAGATAAAAAAGAAAAAGTGTTAATGTCTAAAGTTCAGCTGTAGCTGAACCTAGGTTAACGCTGATCCGATGGGCGGATCGCTACTTGTGATGTTCTCAGACATTCTGCTACTTGTCAAGTAAAATATAGAAGGCGTCAAAGGGAGACCGGGTTAGGCGGTCTTCTCTTATCCGATGCCTAAGTTAGTCAATGTACTTATGTTGACAAAGTAACAGTAAGTAAGTAATAAAATGCATCCTTAATGAGGAGAGAAGAGAGAACCTTTTATAGGTGAGGAAGGAGCTGATATTCTTCATATTTTTTATGTGGGACTGATATGCTTTAGTCCCCATCCTCTGGAGCTTCTGATGCTGTCTTGGCTCGGCCCGTTAGCGGTGATCTGGGGGTAAGCCGGGGCTCAGGCGATAGCCTGCTTGGCTGTGTTCTCGTAGGTCACTCCTTTGGAGGGAGTCGGTACCGCTGGAGGTAGCATGAGCGTGGCTCATTATATCTAATTATGCTTGTAAATGCCTATGTAAGTACAAGTCCCCCAAGTCCCCAATCAAGGAGGGCAATCTTGGTTGGGGAGTTGCCTAGCGGTTCGAAGCGTTGCTTCGGCCAGTCTTGCAAAAATATAATTAGCGTCAGTGCGTTGTCAACCATAGACTTATTGAACAGACTCTTTATACCCTTTCTTATACCCCCACTCCCCGGCTAAGATAGACCTCCGTTTGGCGGGTGTATTGTTTGTTGAGGGGAGCTGCGCTGAGCAGAGGGTGTTGGGTAGCGAACCCAATCTTTGATACCCAAGTGGTGGGGGTCAACATGCCTGATCAGGGCCGTTGAAGACTATTGACGCGTCCCCCTACCTATCCAGGAGGACCATATTTTGACTGCAACGCCGCGTTGCGGTCTTTGTCAAAGTGAGGCATTGCCTCGGGTATTGTTGGCAGAAGTCCCTCTTCTAATGATAAGGGGCCGGCAATGTTGCGAGGACCTTCCTGGCGGTAGCCTGATAAATGGCATTGTGGTCAGCGATGACGGTCTTACTTCCAAGGTGCCGAAGGAGGAGTCTCGCTAGCTGTGTTGCTCTTAGCGGAGACTATCTCGCTTGCAATATGGAAAGGGAGAAGTTCCGCTAGAGGAGTTGCGCATAGCGGAGACTATCTCTCTTGCAAGATGGAAAGGGAGAAGTTCCGCTAGTAGAGTTGCGCTTAGCGGAGACTATCTCGCTTGCTCCCGATGATTGGTGATTTTCCTTTTTGATGGTTACCTTGTATAGACGCTTCGTGTGATGACATTCAACAAGTGGCCAACATGTATTAGGTTAGTGTATGGATTTATGTCTGTGCAGCACGCCCGTGGCCTCTCCATAAATGCGGGTAATTATTGACTTTGCAACCGTGGCGTCGTCTCGGTTCATCCGGAGAGTAAGTGTAAGCGTGGGGCACGTGTAGGGTTATTGTGCGATGTCATTTTTTAGTGGACGGTCAAGATTGGGTTGATGTTGACATAAAAGAGAGGGAAACCAGGTGGTTTGGCACTTTACACTTTGATCTAGTGTCGTCGTCTTCAAGCTTCGTTCTGTGTTCCGAGAAGCAGATTGCTACGATTCTGTGAAGTTATCGATCTTTGAAGCATAAAGATTTCCTCCAGTGAAGACAAGCACCTTCGATCGCACCAAAGCTCTCATCTTTGAGCTTGGTATCTTGAATCCCATCCCTGTTTTATTGGATTTCTGTGTGTTTGCTTCTGTCAGTTTCTGGGTTTTCGATTTGGGGTGATATCTATTCCTCCCCGGTGTGCTCTGAGGGTGTAAAGCGAGTTTTGGGGATGGATTTTGGTGTTTGATAGAGAGTTGGGGTTTAGAGATTTGCTAGATGGTCGAATCTGGGTTGAGTATATGGGTGCGTTTTGTTCTTGTTTTGGCATTTTCTAGGCAATTGTTCTTGATGTTCTTGGATGCAACTGATAAAGGGATAGCTTAGATCCTGTGCGAACTGACTGGTTTTGGTTTTAGGGTTTTGGGATGGCTAGCATCGTAGAGATCTCAAGTGGTGAGGATTCCGGGTCTGACGAGTCGCTCAACGTGGCGGATAGGGTGTTTATTGACTCGTTGCGTCCGTCTGCCCCTGCAGGAACCTCACAGTCCAAACCGCTAGACATTGTGCCGCTACAAACCATACATTGGGAAGTTGCCATAGGTCATGCTGGTCTTCCTGAGAGATCTAGGGCAAGAGAGGATGCCGCTACTCGCAAAAGGCGGGAAGAGAGGCTGGAGAGCAATAATGCTGCTAGCGGTTCCGCTGATGGGGTGAGAGAGGCTGGCGGGGAAGAGGTCGAGTCAACATGGGTTCTTGGTGACTATACATCGGTTGACGAGGCAGGAGGACTGATGACGGTGACTGCCGTCAACCGTGTGAAGCGGGTGTTCTGCTTGCCAGGTGTTGTGAAGTTGTGACCGCCGCTGAATGATGAGTGAGCGTCGTTCTTGCCAGCGGGGCATGCCGCCGTGCACGAGGCGATCTTCTGCTAGGGAGTGACATTCCTGCTATTGCCAAATCTCCAGATTTTGGTTTGTGAATTTGGCCTCGCCCTTGAGCAAATTTGCCCTAACATGTGGCAGTTGCTGATGGCGGTCAACTCGTTATGGTGGTTGTCCGACTGTGAGGGTCCAACCGTGGCGGAAGTGCTACACTTCTATGAATTAATATACGTGAGGCGCCAAGGTTGCAGTGGGCAGGTGAACCTGAGTCGTTGTTAGGGGGTGCCCAAATTAGTCGAGAATTTGAAGGATTCCATGTCACCTTGGCGGGGGACCTTCTGCGTTGCCACCGCCGGATGGGAGCATCAAGCGGGGTCGAATGAGGGGGAGCCGACATTCAGGATTAAGTCGGAATTCCAACCTATCCGAGGTTGTTGCTGGCTTCCTCTGCTCAGGGTTGGTTTTGGTTGCACAATAATTCCTGTTGTAATGACTTTCGTATTTTTTTTTTTTTGGTAGCGGGTCTGTGCTAAAACCTAACGAGTTAAGAAGAGTGTCGCGTGGCAAGAATTCGAGGCCGTTGGCAGAACCGCAACCTGTTAGATCTTCGCCTATTCATCGGGTGAGAGCTGTTGGTCGATCAACAGCTGACACGAGATCTTGGTAAGTACCATCTGCTGATGTGTGTTTTAGTTCGTTGTTTTGTCAGGCTAACTCTTTGTTTTGTTTAGATTCTCCGCCAGGCAACAAAGCGAGCCGCGAGACGTTTGAGAAAGCCATGGACCGCATCGAGATCGACAACTTCTTGAAGAGTATGTACTCCTCTGGGCTGGAGGCCCAGAAGACCATCGTTGATCCCGAGACACTGGCGCTGTGTCAGTCTGAGACTCCAGTGGTGCTACCGATGCAGCACCACTCTCACCTTGGTGCAGATGGTTCGCCTGTCGTTTAGGAGGGAACTGACGTGGACTGTGGGGCTGCCGGCGGGAATAAGGTCCCTGCTGCAACTGTGCAGCAAAAAGAGAGAATGCCCGCTACCAGGCGTGGGCCGCAGAAGGAGACAGTAGTGCCGCCGGCGGAAACAGTCACCATTGCGGGGTTGGAGCCACTGAAGAGATTGAGGCCTGTCACTGCTAGATCCACACAGGCGGTGCTTCAAAGGAAGCGTTGCCAAAATGACACCAATGAAGAGGAGGAAGGAGACGACGCGGAGTCCATCGGTGCCCGCCAGCAAAAGAAGGCAAGACAGGCTCAGCCTAAGGTTCCCGTTGTCACCGACAGAGAGGTGCAAGGGAGCAACCTGGACTCATTTTCCGCATACGCAGAGTTTCTGACAGACCATGAGCGGGAATTTCTTTTTCACCTCTGCGAGCGGCTCGGGTTTGGCGGTCTAGAGGGGATTGTGCGCTCGACTGTCATTGACCAATCGCCCTACAGTTCAGCCTTCGGGCACCTATCTGTTGGGTTGCACTAGATGTTCCTGGCGGCGTCGAGTTAGCCCCGCGCTGAGAGGCAGTTAAGAGGGGGAGATGAATGATCTCTAGAGGGAGCTGGGGGAGGCTGAGGACAAGCTGGCGAAGGTGCAACAGCGGTTGACTAAAACCGAGTGTGATGCGGCGGATGCTCGTGGCAAGCTGAATGTCGCCGTTGCGAGGGACATTGAGTAGAACAACCGTGTGGTTCAGCTGGAGCAAGACATGGCTCTGCTACGGGATCAGCTGGTGGCGAAGGTCAAGAAGATCGAGATCCTTCAGCTGGACTCTGCTGCCAAGTCTGCGGAAGTGGCGTGACTGGAGGGTGAGGTTCCCCAGAGGGAAACGGAGAGGAGCCGGATGGGGACCGCAGCCGTGGAGGCTTTCAAGAAGTCGGAGGAGTACAAGAATGCAATGATGGAGGCGGCAAAGGCCGGGGCTGTCGCCAATGTTGAACTGCTGAACCAAAAGGGCGCCATCGACTGGGTCAAGGCGTCCCAGCTCGCTAGGCCATCAGGTCAGAACGCACCGCCCGCCAAGGGTGTGGTTCCCGTTCAGGCTGAGGGTGCCCGCTCAGGTAGCGGAGAGAGCGGTGTGCGTCTGGAGGATGACTCTCAGCGGACCCTACCTCCTACTCAGTCCGAGGTCTTCCGTGTTGGCTTTCTGGCCGCCCACACCCGAGTGGATGGTACCATTATAACGCTGAGCCCTACCTCTCGTGGGTCCGATCAGACGAGCCGTCAGTCCCAGCAACAACCGCTGCCGGAGAGCGAGACTGCTTCTGTTGCCCCCCCAACATCTATGAAGATAGCTCCATAGCCTGAGGTAGTGCCGCTGAGGCCTGTCTTCCTTTTTTTTTTCCTTTTTATTTTGTGCCTCTAAGGCATTTTTTGTATTTTGACAATATATTTGGGCGGGTAGTCCCGACCCGTAATATATAGTTGGTTTTCCTTTTCTTATGAGATGAATGTGTTTACCGTTTGTATTATTTTCATATTTATGGACCGCTAGAGTTTTGACTGCTGTTTTGTGAGTCAATGAAACATTAAAGGGATTAAAATTGTTCCAAGTGCACAATGTAGCGGACGTAGTCCGCCGAACTTTGTTGGCGTTACCCTTTAATTCTTGTGCTTGGACTTGGCTATAATGGTTTGAATAATTCCTCGTTTCATTGATAGCTGATATGTCAGCGTTTACAAAAAGTTGGGTTGTACCCGTTGGGTAGCTTCCCTTTGCTAAATATTGAGTCAAAAATTTAGCTAAGCCAAGATGCTCTAGGGTAGCGGCCTGACTATTTGTAGTAATACCGTAGGTGTTCGGTATTCCAAGAGTGGGTCGTTATGACGCCATCCTTGTCCATAAGGTAGAAGGTGTCGGGGCTGGCGACTTCTACAATTTTTTATGGACCTTCCCAAGTTGGGCGAAGTGCCGTTGGCGGTGGGATGACCTCCTTCATTACCCAGTTCCCCAGTTAGAGGTTCCGGGCCTTGACCCTGGCATTGTAGAAACGCGATACCCGTTGTTTGTTTTGCAAATTGTGCAGAAGGGCCTTGTGTCGTTTCTTCTCTAGGAGGTCCCTGTCGAGATTGACGCCTTCGCCGTTGGTATCGGGGCAGTAGCCTTCGACCCTAACAGTAGGCTGAGTTACCTCAATAGGTAGGATGGTTTTAGTTCCGAACATCATACAAAATGGTGTTTCACCAGTGTCAGAAGTTGGGGTAGTCCTGATGGCCCATAGAACTTCCGGAAGCTTCTCGGCCCATAAACCCTTGGTGTCGTCGAACTTCTTTTTCAGCAGGTTCTTGATTATCTTGTTTGCTGCTTCGACCTGGCCGTTGATTTGGGGGTGAGCGACAGATGCGAAACTCATCTTGGTGCCCAGGTTAGCAGTGAAAGATATGAGTTCCCTATTGTTGAACTGTGTGCCATTGTCTGTGATGATTGAGCGGCAATAGATGTTCTTCCAGAGGAAGTGCATTACCTTGGCGGTAGTTATTGCCGTCAGTGGCTCTGCCTCTATCCACTTGCTGCAGTAGTCGATGGCAACAATGATGTATTTGAACTGGTCTTTGGCGGTTTGGAATTTTCCCATCAAGTCCAGGCCCCACGTAGAGTGAATCCATGGACCATTGATGATCGACAGTGGTTCCGCCAGGGCATGTGGGAGATCAGCATATTATTGACATTTGTGGCAAGTTCTTGATACCCTCTTGGCGTTGTCACCGAGCGTAGGCCAAAAGTAGCCTTGTCACATTATGCGATTGGCCAAGGATTTGGCGCCCGAGTGGTTTCCACATTCCTAGGCGTGTATCATTGCCAGAACGACCTTTCCCTCATCTGGGGTTAGACACCAGAGGTTGGGGTGCCCCTAGCGGTAAAGCTTGCCATTCTGGATGTTGTAGCGGGTTACTCTCCACATGAGCTGTAGTGCTTCGACTTTGTCCTCTAGCAGTGTACCATTGCGCTTGTATTCGATGATCTCGTCCATCCAACTGGGATTGACCGTAATGTTGAAGATCTCCGCTAGGGTTTTTGTGATGCTTGGATTGTTAAGACATTCCACCCTTGTGTCCGCTGGACTTTGGTGTGGTTGAGCGGTTGCTATTCTCGCCAGTGAATCAGCCTTGGCGTTCCTTTCCCTGGGGGTCTACGTGATGGTGTGGAATTTGAATTTTTTGAGGAGCGTCTTGACGTAACCCAAGTATGTCTCCAACTGTTGGTCCTTGGCCTGGAAACTGTCCTTGAACTGGTTGACGACTAACTGAGAGTTGCTGAATATGTTGACACTGTCAGCCCCCAAGTCGATGGCGAGGAGTAGGCTGGTGATGAGCGCTTCATACTCTGCCATGTTGTTTGAGGCTTTGAAGTTGAATTTTAACGCGTATTCCACGTTCAGTCCCCCTGGCCCTGTCAAGATGACTCCGGCGCCACTGGCCTTGGCGCAAGCAGAGCCGTCCACGTGTAGGTTCCAATCTGACTGCTGGGGAGCTGGTTCTTCAGCAGCTACCATTTCCGTGCTGGGTTCAAGCTGTCGTTCGGTGAGCTCAGCAATGAAGTCTGCCACCGCCTGGCCTTTCATTGCGGTTCTTTGTTTATAGTCAATGTCGAACTCGTTGAGCTCGAGGGCCCACTTGTTGAGGCACCCCGAGTGTTCAGGGTTCTGCATTACCTGCCTCAGCGGTTGATTTGTTAAGACAGGAATTGTGTGGGCCTGAAAGTACTGGAGGAGGCGTCTAGCGGCGACGATGAGTGTTAGAGCGAGCTGCTGTAGAGGGGATATCTTGTTTCAACCCAGTTCATGCCTTTGCCGGCGTAGAATACTGGGAGCTCATCCTGGTCGTCCCTCCGGACAATAGCGTAGCTTACCGCTAACTGTGATATTGTTAGGTATATATACAATGTCTCCCCCTGAATAGGAATAGAGAGGAGAGGAACTGCTACCAAGCACTCTTTCAAGCTCTGGAACGCTTCCTCACAGTCTGGGTTCCAGTCGATGACCTTCTTGTGGGTTGTCTTCAGGACTTTGAAAAATGTGAGACATTTATCAGTGAGTATGGAGATAAACCGAGAAATGGCAGTTAGTTTGCCCTGGAGGCTCTGAACGTGTTTCTTCCACTCTGGAGCCTTCATTTTGAGTATGGCTTGTACCTTATCAGGGCTGGCCTCTATGCCCCGTTCACTGACTATGTAACCTAGAAATTTGCTAGCGGTGACACAGAAGAAACATTTTTATGGGTTAAGGCGCATAACGTAGGCCAAGAAAATGGCGAATATGATTATGAGGTTTGCCACGTGTCTGCTGGCCTTTATGCTTTTTACCAACATATCGTCCACATAGACCTCGATGATTTTGCCCAGATGTTCAACGAACATAGCATTCATCAGCCGCTGGTAAGTTGCACCGGTGTTCTTTAAACCGAAAGGCATGACATTGTAGCAATATAAGCCCTTGTCGGTGGTGAAGGAGGTGCACTCCTGGTCACCAGGGTGCATCTTGATCTGATTGTAGCCGGAGAAGGCATCCATCATGCTGAGTAGCTCGTGCCCGGCAGTTGCATCAACCAGTTGGTCTATGCGAGGTAGCGGGAAGTTGTCCTTGGGGCATGACTTGTTGAGGCCCTTGAAGTCGACACACATCCGCCACTTTCCGCTGGGTTTTTTTACCATGACCAGGTTGGAAATCCACTGAGGGTAATTGACTTGGCGGATGAATCCAATGTTCTGAAGCTTGGCAACCTCTTCCCCTATTGCATGGTATCTCTCCTCATCAAAGGCCCTTCACCACTGCATGACAGGGTAGGCTGATGTTTTGGTACTCAATTTGTGTGTGATGATCTCAGGGGAGATGCCTGGCATGTTGGCATAGGACCATGAAAAGACAGCGGCGTTGTCACGTAGAAACTGGGTCAATTCAGCTTCTACCTCTGGGTCTAGTTGAGCGCCGATGCGGATTATCCTCTCAGGGTGCTCGTCGGAGATGTTGATAACCCTCAAGGATGTTTCTGGGTTGACAGGCTCCTTTTTGACATATTTCTTCTGGTCATCCCTAAGGTCCTCAAAGATGTTTGGTGCCCGTGCATTGTTTCCTACCGTAAGGATCTCGTGGCGGTGCGTCGACCGCGACATAATCGTTGAATAATACTGACGTGCAAGCTGTTGCCCTCCCTTCACACAACCTGTCCTGTTAGGGGTAGGGAACTTCATGAGGAGCATGTATCCGGCGATGATGCACTTGAGATTGTTGAGTGCTGGTCGACCAATGATGGCATTATACGAACTGAAGCAGTCCACAATGATGAACTCTGTATGGATTTCCGCTGTGCATGGACTAGCGCCGAGAACTAGTCGTATGTAATCAGAACCCAATGGTTGTGTGACGTCACCGGAGAAGCTGAGCAATGGCTCATGATCCTGTAGTTGTTTTCTATTCCGCTGAAGTTTGTTGTAACAACCATTGAAGCTGACAGTTATAGCGAACCCGCTGTCAACAAGGACCCTTCCCACCGACCATCTATCGAGTATGGCGTCAATCAAAAATGGATCATCGTGGGATAGATGTACTCCTCGCTCCTCCTCCTCTGAGAAGGTAATGGGCTCCCAACCAGATTTTGAGAGCTTAGCGGACCTTTCATAGCGAATATTGCACACCTTTTTGGGGTGGTTAGCACGTGCATAACGTTTTTTCACCCTGTGAGACATGTTGGTGATTGGGGCACCACCGTCAATGGTGTTGATGCGGCCCATGGGCTCAATGTTGGCGATCACGAGTGGTGGTTGGCGCACCTTGAATTGTTCCATTTTACCGTCTCGGTACAAAGTCTCAATAGTTGTTTTGAGAGCATTGCAGTTATTGGTATTGTGCCCACTATCGTCGTGGTATTTACACCACTTGCCTGTGTTTCTGGGTTTACCCACCCTTGGGTACTTTCTTGGAGGTGGTGGCGGAATCTGGTCCTTGCACTGGTCGTAAATTTCCTCATATGAGGCCGTGAGAACTGTAAACACTACGTACCGCTGGGAGGACTCTGTCTGTTTATTACAGTTATCCTCCCCATGAGATGAGCGGTTGCCCTTATTGTAGTGTTGGTCCTTCTGCCGCTTACTCTGGTAGTTGCCCCGTTGCCACTCTCTCTTCTTATCAGTTTGCGGTGTGGCAGGGGCCTTATTAGCAGTTTCCTGATAACTGGATGAAGGCTGAGTGGACTTTGCTGGTGTCGGCGGAGGTGGTGGGGTTTCTCCGTATGTGATGAATTCTGCCTGTGCATGGATCACAACCTCGCTCATGAAATGATCATACGCGGCGTTTGGATGGTTGTAGTTTAGATGATAGAGAAATGGCCCCTTGAGGAGTCCTTACTTGAAAGTTGCCAGCGCCATTGTCTTATCAAGGTCGAGGCACTGGGATGTTGCCGCTCGCCATCTGGTGACAAATGCCTTCAATGTTTCTTCAGCCCCCTGCCTGAGGTTGAATAGCTGAGTTGTGTTGTGGTGTCCGGCAGCCAATAGGATGAACCGAGATAGGAAAGTATTTGACAGTGCATGGAATGAGTCAATGGACCCCGGCGGGCACTCAAAGAACCAACTCCTCGCCTCACTATCCAGCGTTTCGCTAAACAAGTGGCAGAGGGTGGCGTCATCGAACCCCTTGTTATTGGTGACTTTCTTGAAGGTGTCCATATAGGCAAAGGGGTCAGTCATGCCTCTGTAATGTGACAACTTTGGCGTCTTTGCGTGCGCCAGGCGGATGTAATGCAGGATCTTGGCGGTGAATGGTCCTGGCTTGAACGCAAAGAGTGGATTTGACATTGGTGCTGGGGCGACTGCCTCTGCCCGGATTAGCCTTTGCTATAGCTGTTGCATCCTTTCCAGGATTAGAGCGGTTGCGTCACTGGTGGGCCCCTCCTTGAGGTTCCACTGGGCTAGCTCCTGCTTGGGGGCAGGTGGATTTCCCTCAGTTCTAGCCCTGATTGCCGAGCGGTTGGTGTGTGGTTGTGACTCCGCCTCCTGCTCCAACATTAGCCTGGGCGGGGGAGGTGGGACCATCCCCAATAGCTCTGGTGGGTTCAACGGTACCTGCATCTGTATGATTGGTCCGGGTACCAATCTGTCTGTGTTGGGCTGACTGCGCCTGGTGCTGTGCGATTGCTCGCTTTGCGCTATGTTGGCGTTTGCTTCCAGCGCCTTCTTCAACTCATCAAATCTTGCCATCAGCGTGGCCACCTGCTTTTAGGCCTCAGCCTTTTCTCTGCGTTCCTGCTCGCACTCCCTATTTTCTTTGTGAAGGTCCGCCAGTGCCAGCTCATACATAGCGGCAAGGTCCTGCACTGGTGGACAGCCGCTCGGCTGAGCCTCCACCTTAGTTTGGGTTGGCGGGACCTGGGGAGTAACCTGGGGTTCCATGCCGGGATTGACCAGTGTGTTGAATAATGCACGGTTAACGTTAACCACTGGATTAACGTTGATCGTGGGGTTGGTGGGGTGGGGGTTGGCGGATTGATCCTCTCGTTCTTCAGCGTTTCCTCCGCTACCGTTAGTCATAGTGGATGTGGTGGGATGGCCTTTGGTTCAAGGGGTCCCATAGACGGCGCCAATGTTCATTCTAAAGTTCAACGATAGCTGAACCTAGGTTAACGCTTATCCGATGGGCGGATCGCTACTTGTGATGTTCTCAGAGCTTCCGCTACCTGTCAAGTAAAATATAGAGGGCGTCAGAGGGAGACTGCGTTGGGGCGGTCTTCTCTTCTCCGATGCCTAAGTTAGTCAATGTACTTATGTTGACAAAGTAACAATAGGTAAGTAATAAAATGCGTCCTTAATGAGGAGATGAGAGAGAACATTTTATAGGTAAGGAAGGAGTTGATCTTCTTCATGTTTTCGATGTGGGACTGATATGCTTCAGTCCCCATCCTCTGGAGCTTCTGATGCTGTCTTGGCGCGGCGAGTCAGCGGTGATCTGGGGGTAAGCCGGGCTCAGGTGATAGCCTGCTTGGCTGTGTTCCAGTAGGTCACTCCTTTGGCGGGAGTCGGTACCGCTGGAGGTAGCATGAGCGTGGCTCATTATAGCTAATTATGCTTGCAAATGCCTATGTAAGTACAAAAAGAAAAAGAAAAATATCCAAAATACCCTAACATGTTTCCCACATAATGGCACTTAACGGTGGAACTTGACAGAAGTTAACGGAAATATGGAAATTGGCAAACTTTGGGAAAGTTAGTGCGTTATTGAGTAAAATTAATAAGTTAGTGTGTAAATTGACAATTGAAGGAAATGTCATGGGGTATTTCGGCCATTAAGCCAAAGTTTTTATCACAAATAGTCCTCGAAGTTCGGATCATTAGACACGTTAGTTCTTAATATTCTAAAATTAGCATATTAGCACCTCAAAATTAATCCGGACACAATTTTAGTATCGAGTAATTATATATACACATCCCTCTTTTATTAATACACACTCCATAAATTTTTTTGCCAATTTTTTTCCAATGTTTCCTTTCCTACCCTTCCCTTTTCTCCTCATCTCTCCCCAACAATTTTTTTTTATCCTTTTTGTTTTTTGATTTAATGTGGACTTAATTGCTAATTAATTTTGATACATTAATATGGTGATTACTAATCATCATTCTTCTTTCACACATCAACATGGTTGGTATATAGTTAATTAGAAGATTGAATAACTTAACTTTATTACCTCTATGGTACTTCTAATTGAAAAACTTGATGCCTCTAAGATTTTAAAAGATTCAATGTCAATATCTTCATGATCTATATAATTATGGTCAATATATATTAAATCGGTAAAGAATGAGCCAGGGACCAGGGTGGTTGTTTTGCAAACCAAGTTGACGAGGCCTAGCCCTCTTTCAATATGTTTCAACCAATTTAGTTGCCTGCTAATTCTTTATGTGGATTACAGTTATTTTATCCGCTATTAACATCCTTCACTTATGATTTTGAAGCCAGATCGATTGTATCATGCAAATGAGGATAAAATTTAACCCTATAAGAATATCTTTAATTCGTTTCAAATATATATATATATATATATATATATATATTTAAAAAAAAA
>BDJD01010664.1:0-10903 GCA_002564525.1 Rosa multiflora
TAAATTAGATAGTTTCTAACTTTATTCTTGTATTAAATTGGGAGGCCATATATAGAAATTTGTTGTGTTTATCTAACTATTATACATAAATAGAATAATATAAGGAAAATATGACTTTTTTTCTTCTTCTAATGCATAGATGTCTGTTTTGGTAATTTAACCTACCTACAAAATCTAATATGTAATATAAAATAATAGGGATGTGTATTAAGTGATTAGGCGTGTGTATTTAAAATTTCTCATATTGTTTTCAGAAGAAAATAATATTTATGGTTACCAAGATATTGTAAGACTCTCTAAAACAAACTCTTAATTGAACTTTTAGCTATTTTTTGAACAAATTTGTAATTTGTTCAAAAAATAGAGGGTAGCATTGCGGTCGTTCTAAACAATACATGATGCGCTCAACTTTTAAACCGTGAAATAAATCCAATGACATATGATGAAACATTTGTTCAAGCTAGCCTTTCAAGAGGAGTGGAGATGAGGCTTAATATATATGAATAACACACACACACATCTCGCCCGTTCAGTTTTTTACTAATGTATAGATCATCTCTACAAATTTTCAGCCAAATTAATGATCGTTAAGGCATTGATAACTGCCTTAAAACTAATATAGTTTAGGTTGGACAGATTCAGTTTGTCCATTGGTTTAAGTGAGTTAGATACCTTAGAGCAAATGCCCCCCATACATCTTGGACGTCCAAGACTAGCCAAAATGGCAAAAAATAAAAAAAGCTGCATGCACCCCAAACTTGTTGGACGACTACAGGCCTTCCCGACCAAGCCCAATGGCAAGTCTTGGACTTTGACTTGGTCGACCAATATGGCACATGGGCTTCACATGGAAGCTGATGTAAGATAATTGCTTTTGATAATTTTTGTCTTGTAGTTAAACATGGTGGAATACTAGTGAATGATTGGATCACATGGAACCAATGGATTACATCTAGAAAAATAAGAACCTTTGGATTAAATAGTGAATGATTGAGAGGCATTGACCTTGCCTATTTGGGGTGCAAGAAAAAATTAGGAGGCAAATGCAATATTAGTGCACAAATGGGAGGCAAAACCTTGCATTTTGCCAACTCTTGGGGTGCATTTGCTCTTAATGATCATCAATTTGGCTGAAAATTTGCAGAGATGATCTATACATTAGTATCTAAAAACTGAACGGTCGAAATGTGGATATGCGACCAAAAAGTGACCCTAAACTCTAAATGCGCACTTTAATTTGAAAGCAAAGCTTCGCTCTGGATAAATATATATAGGATTAAATTATGTTTAGTCCCTGTACTATGACTCTTTTTTTATTTCAGTCCTTGACATTCCAATTTAATCTAAAAACTCTCTAACCTCACAATTTCCGTCTGATCGGTACACTTCGTCCAATAGCTCTGTTAACAAGCTGACGTGGCACACAATTAGACGCCAACTCAGAGCCATGTAAGCGAGGTAAATAGTGAAATGTCCAATATAGCCCTGTGTTATTTTTCATTCCTTTTTTCTTTTTAATTTCTTTTATTTTTATTTTTATCTTTTCTCTTTACCATCTTCCTCGTTCATACCACACCCAATCTGAATGACTGAACCAAAATGACCGAACACCGACCCAGATGGCATTTGCTCCCACATGACTTTGCTGGTTCTTCTTCAACCTCCATTGAAATAGCATGGCTGAGCATACCAAGGACGAAACAAGTCGTCTTCCCAAACCATTGTGGGCCTAAGCAACTAGATCTTTGTTCGGAGGAGTCCAAAATCATAGAGCTCCAGCAACTTTGAGCTCTGACTACTCTGTAGTAGATGGAGCTTCGTTTTTCTTCGGCTTTATGGGGGCTTATCCTCTTTTCCGGTGAGGATTTTGGGGTCTTCTTGGTTCCGAAAGGAAGAGAAATTTGATTTGGAAATGAGGTTTGTGTTGTGATTGATTATTCACAAATTGGGTTTCTAAATTTGTTAGTATACTAGAAGTAACTGTATGGTTCTATCTGTTAGGCCAGATGGCAATATATGCTAGAAGATTGGAGTCCGTTAAACAGGGAGGTTATTAATCTGGTAGTATATAAAAAGGGAGGTTACTGGTTTTGTTTTTTAAATGTGTAAAACAGCGAGTGAACTGTGTGAAGAAGTGAGAGATTATTGTAACTGAGAGATAAAGAGAGATTGTTGTAATTGAGAGATAAAGAAAGAGAGAAAAGAGTACTGTGAGTGTTTGTTTGTAATTTGATTGTGTTCTGAGTTTATATGATGAAGGATTACTGGAAGTTCTTTCATTGTGTTCTTCAAGTTTTTCATATCATGTGCTAGTATTCTATGATGGTATCAAAGCAATCAGGCTTACACACTTGATTCGATCCTACTCGTCGATCACCAATTGCGACTTCGTCTCGCTTAACTTTCAAATTTTGGTTATGGTCGTCAAGTAAACCAAGCTTGATTCTCACTTTGTTCTCATCCTTTTTTTTTCATTGCGATTGTAATTTATGTGATTAGACTATTATGTATCATTGAATTGGGGGGAATGGTCTCGATAGATTGATATTGATCCTGTGAAAAGTTTGGAAATTTTGAACTTGTATATAATCCCTAAATTTACTAGACTGTTTTAAGAATCAAGTAGCTGTCTTTGCCTGATGATTGTCACTAATAGTAGTGAAACTCACTGATTGAATTGAAAGTGTTTTCATGGGTAGATTTGGCTGCAAATTCTGCAGTTGAGAATGTAGGTTCTGGGTCTTTTCCTAATAGTGCTGCTGTTGGTGCTTCCATTGCTGGTGCTCAGTCTCGGTCAACTTTATGTCCCCCGCATAGGTCAACCAGATGTTGGATATGTTGGTTTTATTGATTATGCAGTTATAGTTCTTGGAATTTGCTGATATATGATGGCAATGAGATTGGTGGTTGAGCTCGAGTGAGAGCTCGCTGGTGGTGGTTGTGGTGGTTTGGGTTTGAAGAAGAAGAAGGTGGGAAGAAAAGAGGAAAAAAAAAAAGGAATAAAAGAAATTAAAAATAAAAAAAGGAAGGGAGAAAGATCATAGGGTCATATTGGACATTTCACCATTATCGAGCTGAGTTGGCGTGGCTTGGATTGCCACGTCAACAACTTAACAGCCCAATTTCACGGAATCTTAACGGTGATGACCTATTAGATTGAAATTGTAACCTTAGGGACTTTTTGGATGAAATTAGAATGTCAGGGACTGAAACGATAAGAGAGGCAGAGTACATGGACTAAACAATATATATATATAGGATCAGAGGCGGACGTCCATGGACTGAACAAAATTTAATCCATATATATATATATATAGGATCAAGTGCGGACGTCGATGCTTCTGCTCTATTCAGGCGGCGACGGCGTGACGGGACTTGCCGGAAGGAGGCTAGGGGTCGATCTTGACCTTCTTCTTGCTGGTGGACTCTCCGGCTACCAGTTTGCAGTCGTTGCCCAGAAACTTGAAGTTTCGGGTGAGGTCGCTGCCCAGAACCTTCGACCACTATTCGTTGCCCAGAAGTGGTCTGGGATGCCTCTGGCCTCCATTCGGCAAGATTCGTGCCTCCGTCGGCGCCTGATTGCTGCAAAAGCATCGACGTCTGCACTAGAATGGGCCTGTATATATATATGTGTGTGTGTGTGTGTGTGTATGTATTTTCTTTTGATGGAAAGACCGTAATTTTTATTTTGAATAAATGGTTGGTGCGGCTGTCCTCAAACCTTGATTAATGAAACTGTCCAATACAAGGGGGGAGGGGGACATGGAGCCTAAATCCCTGATTACAATAAGCATCTAGAGAATGTCTAGAAATAATATAGGAGTCTCTACAAAATCCCAAAATCCACGTATTCTAACAAGCACCAAGTAGCAAAGAGTGCACTATTGACTACTTCATTTTCGTTGACATAGCGGTGATATAACGGAAAGATAACTTGAGTACAACGAAACATAATTACTGAATTTACTGCTTTCCCACTATGTTGCTGCCGAAAAATAATTTCGACGACACTTAGTTTCATTTTGTCACTAGGAGGTTGAAACCATGTAACAATTCATCATCACTTCGCTAGGCTAGACAAGGCACTTAGAGTGCACACACAGACATTTAGCCCGACGAACCCTACAAAATATATGTAGAGACTTATTACCCGCCAAAGCTGAGACAATACTAACCAACTAAAATTAATAATATAAATAAAACAACCAACCCAGGCCGGACCTAAAAGGAAGGGCCTAAGCCCAAGCCTCTACCAAGGAAAACATGGAGATCCATGCTGCCAGCCGAGCCTGGCCAACCACCACGATGGCCTCCACTGACATACCACCAACTGCACCGCGCCGTTGGAGTTGTCGGACAGCAGCTATCATAATTCTACCCTCCCAACCGTGCTAGGGAACCGCGTTGGTCCTGTCAAAACGGACCAGATTGATATGATCAGACCTGATCGGCAACACCTTGATCAACGCCAGGCCTCTGCCAAATAAATCCTATCCCCAGATCAGATAGAAAAAAACTAATCCAGATCGGACTGATCTGATCAGACCTGAGCCACACCATCACGACCACGGCGCCACCCAACAAGCGCTAACCTCGCTCCACCAAGCCATACTACTGACCAGACCACCAAGGGACACAACAAATCCTGACAGCCGCCACGATCTCCCCTTTCCTCACCACGGGAACCGCCACTGTAATCTCCTTGATCCGATTTAGACGTCTATCGAGGACTTTGGCTTACTGCAGACCCACACGGGGCAGACAAAGGCCTGTCTGATGATGGATGAAGGGCTTACCACCGGACAGGAAGAAAGAAACCAGTTTTTCTCTCAGGCGCGTGAACTAGCGTGTACTGTACTTCTACTGTGAATATCTTTTTTCAGAAAGACCTTAATTTTATTAGTCAGAAAAAGTTACAACTTAATAATTTCATCTACTCTTTAATTAAGGTAGGTAGTTTATGACCTACTTCAAAAATTGGGTCGTGCCTTCCTTTCCAAGCAGCTGAAAGATGGGACAATAACCCCGGCCAATTAGCTTCAAGTTTAAGGAATTTGGAATTTGGGCCCTAAACACCAAGGAACTTAGATTCAAGCCCAAACTATCCACAACCTAGACTCCATCATCAGCCCATTCCAACCGAAAAGAGGTTCTCTTGTTTGTCGAGAAAATCGATGGAGGAGGGGTCGAAACCCTAGCCACCGTCACCACTGAAGAGGCTAGATGTGAACCGTATCTAGGTTACACCATATGTGCTACTTGTGGAGTTTGTTCTTACTTGTTAGTGATCTACATGCCTTGCGCAAATCTCATAAGATTATTCAACTAGCAATCAGGAGTAAAATACTCCAACTAGTTTTCATAACAAAAAAAAAAAAAAAAAGCTCCACCTCCATTGAATTTCTCAATTGGATCTTGCACACCCTCCAGATCCTGCTAAAAACAGCCATCTGGCACATATCTGATCGAACATTGATGAGAGAGGCATCATGTTGCACCTATTCACCACTAGAAGAACCGTCTCAAGTATAGCACCAATGGCTGTAGCAATCTTTTCTGATTTCTGTCGACGGGAGGTTTTGAAATTGGACCCAAACCTGATTACTTAACATTGACACGAGAAAGGTCTGAAATACCATCATACTTCGCCACCACCACTTGGGCATTGTCCAAACGCCATAGTCTACCACGCAATACGTTACTATGTACCATTGTCAATGTGAAACGTGTTATGAAACAATCAGGAAAAAGTGAAAAACCTTCATGATTTAAATGTCACCGCGAGCACATTAAACTCTTCTCATTGAACTCTAAAAATTCTTAACCTTTAATGAACAACGAGAGAGAGAAACTTGAAATGGGTCCCACCACGGGTAACTCAGGATATGGAACCCCCACGTCCGAACGCTGGGGGCGGCACTTTGTAATTGCTGGATTATCAAACGTGGCCAGGTACCATGCTGCAATGCCTGGTTGGAGCCTTTCACAGGGGGGGGATTAGTCTTTGGGCCTAGGAAGCCTTTGGGATACCCTCCTTAGGGGTCTTTCCGATTGTAAGGAAGGCTGATTAAAAAAAAAAAAAAGAGAGAAAAACATGAGAGATATCTGCCATTATCGAAATTAAACAACTCCCTAGAATCATGAGATAGACCACCATAGAATCATTCAACGCAACTTGAAAGCCAAAGTTGCAGCCATCACTTCAATTTGAGACACTGAAGAATGTGATTCACCAAAATCCTAATAGTGTTTTTTAGACTAATACTCAATAGTATATAATGAAATTGCCTAGAACAGTAAAATTGTCAAATTCGACCTCCTTTATTTTATTTTATCTAATTCGTACCTTTGATATTTAGAAATAGGGTTTGGGCAAAACCCATAAGAGAAAGACTCCTTTCAATAAAGTTGAGATTGATAGCGCTCATATGGCACTAGGGGAGAACCCTTATCTCATATCCGTAATGAGGGTTGAGCCATTTTCAGTCTTATCAAACCTTATTTTACTCTATTTTATAGAAGAAAAACATAGCCAGTACCATTTGGTCTAGTTATATTAATGTTTATTTTGTAAATGGAAGGTCCTGGGTTCAACTTACAGATTAGTTGTTATACATCCTTATATTATCAATTATTTATTAACATTTCTACTTAAAATATATTATACAAGGGAGAAGACTTTCAAATCAACGGTTGGACGAGTGGTCCCAATTTTAGTTAAAATATTAATTCTACAACACATATCATCCAACCGTTAATTTAAAAGTCATCATAAAGTCCTTATGTGTTAAAATATTCTTTAAATCATAGATGCAAAATATATCAAATATTATAATTTCAAATGAAAAAAAGACTATTTTACCCTTAATATTTTTCTTATGAGTGCCACATGGCCGCCATGTAGGCATTTTTAACGGAACAGTAAAATGAAGTATTAAATGAGCTAACAGATAGATAGTACGGATATCACTACGCTCTCTAAACATTTTTAAGTACCAAAAAATGCATTTGATGATAATTCAGGTGCAACATGTCAATTTTCCCCCAAACATAGATACATGGAAGCCAACCTTCTGATCCGCATCACCAAGTAACGTGAATCGGCAAAGAAACGACTCTACAGTTCCATGTTCCAATAAATAGAAAACTAGAGAGGACAAAGCAAAACAATGAACTCTTGAAGAATGCCCATGTTCATTTCTACTTTCATTTAGTCTTTCTGGTACAGACAAGGACGATGAGAGTGATTAATCAGGACAATGCCCAAAATACAGACTCCATTCTCTTTTCTGTCACACATTTCAGCTTTCTTGGCCATTTATAGCCTGAATTTTGAGGCATTAGAGTTTAGACCAACCTAACATTCGGAACCTGTAAAAACTTTGGACTAGGAGAACAAAAGCTCATCCTAGGACTAGGACTCGGTGATTCTTTCTGGTTTTGTTGATGAAAAGCTACCTAAAGCTAACGCCTAGCCTGTTAATGTCTCCAGGAGCTGCTATATTTGCTGGAAATCTGGAACCACCAACAATGGTCAATTTTCAGTAACTGATTGTAACGAAACTACAAGCCAACAAACCCTCCGGCTTAGCAAGAGTTTTGGATCGGGTTCCTCTTAAACCCAACAAATTATTTTTGTAACATAGCCTCCACTATAGATGTTGGGAAAATTTCTAAACTGGCATGTTACAAAAAGAATATGTATTAGGCGTGCACTTGCCTCGGTTGAACTTGGACCGGTCACTTTCATTCCAGAGAACCAAGAAGAGCTAGTGAGGTAAAGAACCTAATGCAATAATACCCAGATCAGTCAAAAAATCTCATCCACATAATGCAATTAGTAGTTAGTTAATAGTTATAAGATACCTGCATTTTGGTGTTGCCCCTACTATAAATACCTGCCTCCACTCTGAACTGCTTACAACAAAAATGTCTGAAACCTTACTTCATAAGGATGAGGCTCCTCCCAGAGAGCAATATTCTAGAGGTGACGTCTGCAGCATTGTGAAGCTGAACAGGTTGCAGGTGAGGCGGAAGCTTTCCCGAGGTGGTGAAAATAAACCACCCCAGGATGTCCCCCGTGGTCACTTGGCCATGGTAGTAGGGAAAGCGAGGAGACGGTTTGTTGTGAGGACGGATTTACTGAACCACCCAGTTTTACGGCAGCTGCTAGACCAAGCATATGAAGAGTATGGTCATGCTAACCCTGGTCCTTTAGCTTTACCTTGTGATGAGTCTCTCTTTGAAGATATAGTACACTCTCTTAAAGGTGGTTCAAGAACCAACCAATTCTCTTGCCCCTCATGGCTTTCTGAGAAATGATCATCATGCTTGATTTGATTATTGCAGCCGTCCTAGAAGAAGAAGCAGCAACAGTAGCTATTTGTATTACATTTACTTGTCACAATCCCAACCATGATATTAGTAAATCCAAATAGCATTGTTCTTCTTACTCAAAAGAGTAATTGTCAAGTAGCAATAGAACCAGGATGCATGAAATGTGTTCCAGACTTGTATCAATAAGTTGAATCATTTCATGGATTCTAGAAATCAAAGTGGGTAAGTGGTAACCAACACATGGGAAATAACAGTATATTGTTTTACATTTATCCTTCCATTGTTTTATGTTTTACAAAAGTTGACATACAGGCCACATACCTGTTTACAAAACCACTCTCTTCATTGTCAACATTCTTTTTGCCTTGTAAGGAAAATAGAAGTTAAAAAAAGGCTAAATACTGACTATTACCCTGTAGTTTGGGTCTAAAATCAATTCAGTCTCTAAACTTCTAATTTCATCAAGAACACCTCTGCACTTTCAATTTTGATCTAATAAGTCCAATTTGTTAGTGTTCCGACAATTGAGTCATTTAACTTGTTGACTTAGCTCATATATGGCCTATGTTTTATGATGTGATGTTGAGGTGGCCTGCATAGTCAATTTTGGAGTGAGTCCCACTATTAGAAATCTATCAAATAAATAGTTTTTCAACAAATAATTCGACTATAACTTGAACTCAGGTCCAATTTATTAGTGTTCTGACAATTGAGTCATTTAACTTGTTGACGTGGCTCATATATAGCCTATGTTTTATGATGTAGTGTTGAGGTGGCATGCATAGTCAATTTTGGAGTGAGTCCCACTATTAGAAATCTATCAAATAAATAGTTTTTCAACAAATAATCCAACTATAACTTGAACTCATAACAGAATATTAATGAATTGAACCTATTATATCAAAATTGAAAGTACATGAGTGTTTTTGATGAAATTAGAAGCCCATGGACTGAATTGATTTAGGACCTAAACCACAGGGTAGTAACCGGCCAATATTTAGTCCTAAAAAAATAAACTGAGGTATCAAATTAATTTGTTTTTAAAACTTTAGATATCATTTTGATCACTTTTGAAAATTGGGTATCAAGTTGATTTGTTTTAAAAAATTTAGGTATCATTTTGATCACTTTGTAAAATTTAAGTATCATTTTGGTCACTTTTGAAAATTAGATATCATTTTGTCCGGTGCAAGAAAGTTTTGACCATAGTGGTGGATTTTACTCATTCTAGAAATCAGAGTGGGTAAGTGGTAACCAACACATGGGAAATAACAGTATATTGTTTTATATTGATCCTTCCATTGTTTTATGTTTTACAAAAGTTGACATACAGGCCGTACCTGTTTACAAAACCACTCTTCATTGTCAATGTTCTTTTTGCCTTGTAAGGAAAAAAAAAAATCATAATGTTATACCTAATGAGAGGGGACACAAATACAAAATAACGCCCACAACCAGAAATCCCCTAGAAAGAACAAAATTTGATAGCAATACCCAGGCTAACTAAATTTAAGGCATACAAATGAGTAGTAAAATGAACTTTACCCTAAATTACTATCTTTATTTCCTTTTAAATTCAAATCGCGTTGGAGAATATGAAAATCTAGTAGCTTCCAGACATTCCCAACAATTCCACTTGACAGAGCGTGATACACTAGTTTTGCAGCTAATCGATGTTCTTCTAGAATTTTAACATCACTCAATAACTTTCTGAGAGCTTCTTCAAGTTCCAATCCACCAGAAACCTGCATGACCATTGACACAGAATGCCACAGATATCAAAGACGTGTTTTCTATTCTTCCCAAGTAGCTGACATTTGACAAGTCCTTTAAATGAGCAAAGATCGAGCTATAGTTGATCATGTCCCCGGTTTAGATGATGATAAACACATGTAGAAACTTTAAACAATCCATGACAGTGAGTAAAAACACCACGACAAAAATTATATTCCCCCCAAAAGCAGAGGCATTACAGGTGTAACAGTGTACTTATTAAGACTAAAAAAACAGCAAATGGAGCAAACACACCAGAAATATGCTTCAAGAAATCAACTCTAAATGAACCCGAATAATGCCTATTCTACCCAGTAGTAAATGACTTCTTTGACTCGTCTGCCTTATAGCTTCAAGCCTTCAACCAACCAGATTAACAGAGTACAGAGTACATGACATCTTATCAACCTCTGATCTAGAGCCTATACAAATGATCATATAAGTAACAGTTTTCAGGTAGAACTGACCACTTCCAAATTCCAGGGTCAGGATCTTACATTTGGCAAGACAAAAAAAAAAAAAATCTGAATTCAAGTCAACTGTATAAAAAAGTAGATTCTGCATGTAGAGTTTGCTTTCTTTTGAACTTATGACTAGCAAATCAAAGAATAATCTTCAATGTGGTCCGCCAACTACATATGAGAAAATTGGCTGAGAATTCAAAAGAATTAAGTTCAAACTACTAGACAAGGATAAATTTTAAAACTTGTTGTACTAGATTTGCGCAAATGTTTTGATGAGACGTGCTAAGTGATTACACTACATGTAAATTTATGAAGCATTTGTAAGTTTT
>BDJD01010668.1:0-28837 GCA_002564525.1 Rosa multiflora
TGCCGTAAGTTTGTCAAAATTTTGAGTTTTCTAACCAAACTTTTCTTAACTTCTCAAGTGGCACCCATCACGGCCCGGTTTCTTCTACTTCTCCTTCAACAACGGTTCTCTGCTCAATGCATGCCAGGACACACAAAAGCTTGCCATAAAAGTTGCTTTAACAACAATGGCTCCAGTGGCAGCCCCTGAACCCAGTTCCAAGACAGGTTCTGGTGGCAGTGGTGGTGGTGTAGTGTCATCTTCTCCAACATATCCATGGCCTTTCCAACCTCACCAAGCTTCCTTATCGCCAAGTCCAGGGCCAAGTGTCGGCTCTTTAATTCCTAATAAAGGTGCTGGCATGCCATTTATCAACAGCAACCCTGCTGTTCCTTTGCCTACTGGTGAAGTCGATTCTGCTACAATTCGCCCTATACCAACATCTGGCCACCAGGGACAGGTACCCCAATTTTCCCTCTTTCCATTTACATTGCATTGCTCTGTCTGCTTATGCATCATTCGTGCAAGTAAATATCTGGTTAATAGTTCTTGTTCATAGACTTTTGAGTATTATGAAGTGTGTGCTTTTCTTGATTTCCTTGAAATGAAAGGTAAGCACAATTTCTGATCATATGATGTGTGAGTTTGTCTTAATCAACAGTTAGTCATAATACTTGATGTAGTAAATAGCTTACTAGTAAGGTGGTCACAAAATGTGCTCTATTTAGTATCAGAGTGAAGTATGCGTACACATATGCTTCAATACTATACTAGGATGCATTTTTGTATAACGAAAGACTGTTAAATATGGCCTTCCTTTTCTTTTCACTTCTAGTTTTGATGGGTCGACTTACTAGTAAGAGGTGGTCACAAAATGTGCTCTATTTAGTATCAGAGTGAAGTATGCGTACACATATGCTTCAATACTATATACTAGGATGCATTTTTGTATAACGAAAGACTGTTAAATATGGCCTTCCTTTTCTTTTCACTTCTAGTTTTGATGGGTCGTTGATTGGGTTTCCTTTGTATTGTGACTGCAGGTGTTGGTGGGGTTATTTGCTGCGCAAATGGCTCTATTTAGTGTGGTTCTCTTGATGCTGTAAAATTGTTGTTGTGTGTGTGTGTGTGAGAGAGAGAGAGAGAGAGAGATGGTCTGTAATGTGTAGGTACATCTGATTAGGTTAATGTGCACCAGACTGGTTTTGAATCTAAAGTAACTTTAAGAGTGATGATTATACCATGTATTGGAGATGCTCTTAGTCCCTACTTTGGAAATCATTAGCACTTTTGATCCTTTGTTATGCAATCAATAGCTATCTTTTCTTTTCTGCTTGCTTTATCCTGCTCTTTGTGTTTTTGGATGAATTTAAAATTTGAAAGTCACAAGACCAATTACTTGTTGGCTTAGGAAGTAATCCTTGCATAGTGGTACTCAAAACAAAATTTAGAAAAGCATTTTTTTTCCATTTAATACCAAAATAAATTTCAAGCAAAAGATTGGAATCTGAACCACCCAATGTGGGTCTGTGGCTGAATGATTGGTGGGCATTGTGTCTTTAGTGCTATCCAACTTCTATCACAGCATGTATGAGAAATTCCATAAAAATTGTGTTGATATGAACTTCTGAAAACTAAAACACATGGAATGCCATTATCATCATATAATGAAATGATTATGCTGTGACAGAAGTATAGTTTGTATTAAGGTCTTTTGTGGCCCATATAATTTGTTAATCAATAATTTTTCCAAACTCGGTAACTTCTTGCAGGTGCGTCTGATTTTCATTTTCTTTTTCGTATTCCCATGGACCAACACTCTTAAGTTGGATTTATGTTTTGGAATCAAATAAAGCAATTGGCTTCCCGCCAAGGCAAACAATATTGTTATGGAAAGCAACGGACTTTTACTATTGTAAGTTTCGAACAGACCTTACAGAATATCATATCAAGAAGCAATGAATTTGTGCTTTGTTGATATGCTAAAAGGGAAAAAGATCATCATTATGGACTTTATAGACTTAATACTCACACATTTGCGCATTCTCCAACTCGTTTAGAAAGTAAAATCTGGAGTTTCTAAGGTGATTCCTAGTCCCCTAAATCCAGAAATGGATCTTGAATTAGGACTCAAGATCACCAAAAATGCAGATGATCATACTACCTCTTCTGATTTTCGGATTGCGAAGGAGAAATCTAGTCCTGTTTTCCTATCCAGCGAAACAGAAAGCGCGTACGTCCTCACTGCCCATCTTAAAGGTCAATATCATTTTCATTACTCTGTGTGTGTGAGTATTTTTTTGGTTTTTAACTTTTTATGAAAGTTTTTCGGGTAACTTCAGGTTATAGAAAAGAGCATGTCAATATTGACATAAATGAAGACGAGACTCAGCTAGGCATTGCTGTGGAGAAGCCAGTTCAAGAGAAGGTGATGTCAGGATGGTCAATGAACAAGAAAGAAGGGGAGACAAGGGGATTCAGAAAAGTCTTTCGGATCCCAGATGGAGTGGTTTTGAGTCGAATCAAGGCCAAGATTAATGAACAAGACTCGACTCTCAGAATCTTCATGCCAAAAGTGGTGAAAGGATATGTTGGTGTTGGGGTTGGGGTTGAGGAACTGAAAGAAGAAGAGGTGATCATAGGGAAACCACAGATGACAGAAGCTGCAAGTGATGAGGTTCCTGAAAAAATCAGTGAGAAAATGAAAATGGATAAGAACCCTCAGGCTAAAGGAAAAGAGGTAGATAAAGAAGAGTACGCGAAAGAAGTTGAATTAGAGGATCAAGATTTGCAGACCAATGATCGAAGAGAAACTGAAGGTGGAGGGATGGAGTCAGAAGAAAGTGAAGAACGAAAGATTGCAAAGACAAAAAAAGCTGATAGAATTGAGAAACAGAGAGAGGATGCTAAAAAAAGAATCAAGGAAAAAACACATGGAGGAGTCAAGAATGATAAAAGCACTGAAGCAACTCATCAAGTTGCTAAACCATCACAAGAAATTGAAGAAATTGAACCAGGATCGAGACCCCCCAACGCGAACGAAATGCCAAAAGCAACGCCAGAGAAGAAGGAAGTACTTGACAAGGGTGAATCTTCTCAAATGCGGAAAGGAAAAGATGTGTGTGAGAAATCAACTCCAGAGAAGAAGCCTGCTGCGTCAGAAAAGTCCAAGTTGCTGTCCACTCCTTTGATCATTGCAGGTTCAGCCCTTCTCGTCACTATTGTACTGATAGCAATTCACAGGATTAGGAAAAGAAAGCAATAGGTTTCATTTGTGTACTAAAGCTATACATATCACTTTTAATTACTTTCTCTGTTATAGACTTGTAGCAGGCATGACGTTAATGTAGTCTAGCTAGTATACTTAACAAATGCATGGGATTAAAACCATGGTGGCATGGTGCATATTCAGATTGAAATACGTAATAGAAACACCGTATGCACTGCACACACCGATAGAAAAGAGTCAAAGACATATATAAATCCTGCGATACAAGAGATGCATATCAAGCTAAAAACACAGCCGGAGATAACCCCAGGTTACCGTCCTCACAAACCCTTCGACTTCAAAGGCGCGCTAAAATACATATATATAATTTCTCAGACGAGGCCGAAACAAACGTCCAGCTTACCAGGTCACATCTACCACTCCAGGGGAACCCGTATCAGAAGCTTTAAAAGCTGAACTTTGCTATCAGTACCACGACAGACTAGTGGCAGACACAGAAATTTATGGACATTTGGGTGGAAAGAGAAATGAAAACATTGACGAATGAAGCAGACTTTAATGAGTACATTTTCTAGCAAATAAAAAGATCTATTTTGAGTATTTTCAATCAATACATTTCCTTCCATGCAAAATATCTGCATTCAATTTCCTAATGTAAAAAACATTAATTCATAAAATTTCCCGAGCAAAACAAACCTACGACAAGCAACAATAAATTACATGAATAATAAATAAAAAAATCAATAGTAATTAAGAGCACATACTATGACAAAATAAGAGATTTATTTTATTTTATTTTTTTAAGTAGAAACGAAAGTACACTAAAGATGTAGATAGCTTCTCACAATTTTTGGCGGTTGAATTGATATTGATAAAAAAAAAAAAAAGAGTAACAAATTGTTCAGATATAGATTTAATTGTTCAAGGGTGTTTTGGTAAAATTAAGGCGGTGTATTTAGCCTTTTAAGTATATTCAAAAAAGTAAATTGGAGGTTTAATTAGTGGGAGAGGTCCAAATATCAAATTTGGAGGTCCAACTAGAATCACCCTAACTTTATTTATCAATGATACACTTAGTGATCCGTAAATATAAGCCTCCCACATATAGCGATACACTTACACTCGCATGTTTGCTTTTAAACACAGAAAAGTTATAGAATACATAGCAAAATAAAAATCAGAAACCTCACTCTAATTTAATTTTGTAGTCATTATGACTATGTCAAAAGTACAAAATGAGTTTTCCCATTCAGTATATCAAGTCGAGCCTGCCGCCAGATAGAATTGAACACCATATATAATTGTTGTTGTCCTGCCTTTAGAGCATGAATGCTTCCCAACGAGAAGGGCCCATACAGTAAAATAAAAGAAAGCTAAAACGGCTTCCAACTATGTTGCCACCGGAAGAATAAATCCGATGTCATGAGAATTTTAATTATGTTACCACTAGGATTTTAAAATCCATGCATCAATAAATTCGTGAAGACATAATTAAAATTCTCGTGGACACGTGGATTTTAAAACAACTTCCAACTATTTTAATTATCTTGATGCATTTGTTTCTCATGAGATTTTTTTATTTTATTTTTTATGGCAGAGTGGTGCTATGCAAGTGAGATGGTTAGTGATCTGTGTCTTAATGTTGTGAGCTTTTCTTGTGATCTTCTTTCTTGTGATGTGTGTCTTAATGTGTGTTTTTTATTATATTTTTGGCAGCGTTGACATCCTTCGTGATAGCTGTGAAGACCCGAAATTCTCAGTTAAATATTTCGTAATTCGATATTTGTTCAATTATTTGATATATGAATTTTGGGCATGTTTCGTATGTTGTTGTATGAGAAATTTCATTTCGAATAAGTTTATTTTCGAAACAAACGTTATTTAGGGGGGGTCACTAAAATTGACTTTTTGTACGTAAGGAATTTGGGAAAACTTCCTTTACGAAAGTTGTAGAGCCCGTCGATACGAGTTCGTGCATATACGGAACGCAAGAATCGGAGTTCGTACGAAGAAGTTATCGGGTTTGGAAAATTTTCCATTTTGGGTATATATACCTAGCTATTTTTGGAAATTTCCAAAAATAGCTAGGTATATATACCCAAAATGGAAAATCATGGGATTAAAACCATGGTGGCATGGTGCATATTCAGATTGAAATACGTAATAGAAACACCGTATGCACTGCACACACTGATAGAAAAGACATATATAAATCCTGCGATACAAGAGATGCATATCAAGCTAAAAGCACAGCCGGAGATAACCCCAGGTTACCGTCCTCACAAACCCTTCGACTTCAAAGGCGCGCTAAAATACATATATATAATTTCTCAGACGAGGCCGAAACAAACGTCCAGCTTACCAGGTCACATCTACCACTCCAGTACCACGACAGACTAGTGGCAGACACAGAAATTTATGGACATTTGGGTGGAAAGAGAAATGAAAACATTGACGAATGAAGCAGACTTTAATGAGTACATTTTCTAGCAAATAAAAAGATCTATTTTGAGTATTTTCAATCAATACATTTCCTTCCATGCAAAATATCTGCATTCAATTTCCTAATGTAAAAAACATTAATTCATAAAATTTCCCGAGCAAAACAAACCTACGACAAGCAACAATAAATTACATGAATAATAAATAAAAAAATCAATAGTAATTAAGAGCACATACTATGACAAAATAAGAGATTTATTTTATTTTATTTTTTTAAGTAGAAACGAAAGTACACTAAAGATGTAGATAGCTTCTCACAATTTTTGGCGGTTGAATTGATATTGATAAAAAAAAAAAAAAGAGTAACAAATTGTTCAGATATAGATTTAATTGTTCAAGGGTGTTTTGGTAAAATTAAGGCGGTGTATTTAGCCTTTTAAGTATATTCAAAAAAGTAAATTGGAGGTTTAATTAGTGGGAGAGGTCCAAATATCAAATTTGGAGGTCCAACTAGAATCACCCTAACTTTATTTATCAATGATACACTTAGTGATCCGTAAATATAAGCCTCCCACATATAGCGATACACTTACACTCGCATGTTTGCTTTTAAACACAGAAAAGTTATAGAATACATAGCAAAATAAAAATCAGAAACCTCACTCTAATTTAATTTTGTAGTCATTATGACTATGTCAAAAGTACAAAATGAGTTTTCCCATTCAGTATATCAAGTCGAGCCTGCCGCCAGATAGAATTGAACACCATATATAATTGTTGTTGTCCTGCCTTTAGAGCATGAATGCTTCCCAACGAGAAGGGCCCATACAGTAAAATAAAAGAAAGCTAAAACGGCTTCCAACTATGTTGCCACCGGAAGAATAAATCCGATGTCATGAGAATTTTAATTATGTTACCACTAGGATTTTAAAATCCATGCATCAATAAATTCGTGAAGACATAATTAAAATTCTCGTGGACACGTGGATTTTAAAACAACTTCCAACTATTTTAATTATCTTGATGCATTTGTTTCTCATGAGATTTTTTTATTTTATTTTTTATGGCAGAGTGGTGCTATGCAAGTGAGATGGTTAGTGATCTGTGTCTTAATGTTGTGAGCTTTTCTTGTGATCTTCTTTCTTGTGATGTGTGTCTTAATGTGTGTTTTTTATTATATTTTTGGCAGCGTTGACATCCTTCGTGATAGCTGTGAAGACCCGAAATTCTCAGTTAAATATTTCGTAATTCGATATTTGTTCAATTATTTGATATATGAATTTTGGGCATGTTTCGTATGTTGTTGTATGAGAAATTTCATTTCGAATAAGTTTATTTTCGAAACAAACGTTATTTAAGGGGGGTCACTAAAATCGACTTTTTGTACGTAAGTAATTTGGGAAAACTTCTTTCACGAAAGTTGTAGAGCTCATCAATACGAGTTCGTGCATATACGGAACGCAAGAATCGGAGTTCGTACGAAGAAGTTATCGTGTTTGGAAAAATTTCCATTTTGGGTATATATATAAGTAGCTATTTTTGGAAATGGTTTCCATTTTGGGCGGTCGGTACTGTGCATCTCTCTCTCTCGCGCGCACCCGAGCCGAAAACAGAGCAAGGTTTCTCCGATCGATTTCTCCCTCCTCAGGCAACCTCAAGACTCCAGACTACGTCCCACGCCTTCGCCTCGACCTTGCACAGCTTTCAGTGGTATCCTTGCGCGGCGGAACGGCCTGTAGCTGCGGCGGTAACCACTTTTCCATTTTCGGCCGAATTGGGTTCCAACCAAGATTTCTCCTAGCTTCGGCCACCAAAACTAGAGTTCTTTGGCTTGTTGAACTCCCCTTGAGTTTCTAATCAAAATCCAAGAAGACCCGAACCGGAGGTGAACGTTTTCACGCTCGTCGGAGCTCTCGCCTTTTTCTGCAAATTTTCCGGCCAGACCGGACTGTTTGAGGTATTTTCGATCACTTGCGTTCATTTTCTGACTTCGAGCCAGTTATGAAAGTTTCTCAAAATGATTAAACGATAAGGAAAAGCTTGGCCCCGACACCATAGGCGGTGGTCGGCGGCGGCTCTGCCTCTAATTCCGGCCACCATTTCCGTCCACTTCCGGCCATCTCAAGGGCATTTTCTGCCCATTTTTGTGTTCTACATGTCGATACGATCATTCCAACATGCAACACTTAAATTTTGGATATCGTATGATTTAGTTATGAATTTTACGATTTCGATCATTTGGTTTGTAATCCGTGAGGATCAGGCCGTCCGATCAACTTTTAGTTTTGCTATGATAATCGTAGGACTGTCCCGATGACCTTGGGTGGTCACGGGTGAAGATCCGACCGTTGGATCTTCGTATAAGTGCATTTCTTGAATTGTGCATTAAGTTAAATATCGTTTTGATTAGGTGTTTGACGGATTTGTTGCGGACGATTGTGAATCGTATTTTGAGCTGTAAGAAGACGCAGTGGGAGTTTAGAGGTGAGTAAATCTCACGTGGTTCATTTACGAACCGAATTTCATTATTTACATTTAATTGCTATCTGTGAAAAAATGGTTTTGAGAAAATGAGTTTTTAAATATATAAAAAAATGAATTTCACGGTTTTCTGACGTGTGAACTATAGTTGGTATTAGTGGTCATTCCTGAGTGGATGATTACGTATATATATATATATATATATTTACGTGATTATATATTGAATGGTGTGACATTGAGGTGTGGAATTGTGATAACATGATTTTAATATGTTGTTGATAAATGTTGATAAATGATTTTATCATGTTGTTAATATTTTGATAAATGTTGGTGATTAGCATGTTGATTTTGTGAGTTGAATAGAATGTAGAGAATGTAGGATTCCGAGGATCGGATGGTCTAAGGATCTTCGGTTAATGATAACCGGAGTGTATGTGCTCTGAGGACAGGGGAAGAGTCCAAAGAGCGACGGTTTAATGTAAACCGAAGTATATTGTTCTGAGGACAAGGAGGTCCAAAGTTCGCGGGTTATCAAGTTAACCTGGGTCGTTTACTTGAACCTAGGCTAAGGTGACAGGTGACGATGTGGTTAGAGCTCTAACGTGCGGTGGGATAGGACCAAAGTGGTGATATTTGTGATTTGAGGATTTTGAGGTTGTATTCCTTGTTGTTTTCCCGTGAGTTGGTTTGACATTTTCTTTGTCGTTGTTGAGATTGATGGTTGTTTACTTGAATTAAAAGAATTGTGATTTATTAAATCAACCGTTCATTTCTTATTTACTCAAGAGCTTTGCAAAAAGCTTACCGGGTTTTGTGTTGTTGCAATCCAGGTACACTATTCAAACGGTGTAGCAGATAATCCTACGGGTCAGGATAATCAAGGTGGAGAGCGAGCTGAGTAGAGCAGCAGGGTTGATGTCAGCACTTAACCTATTTTGGTGTGTTGTAGACTCTTTTGAGCGTAACTTTTATTTATGGTGGTATTGTAATATTTGACTCGAGAAATAGTTTGCTACGAGGTTTGTATTATGGTTTGCGAGACGCTGGTTAAGAAAAAAAAAATTCAGGATGTTATTTGTGTTGGTTATTATTCATGTTTCGGATTTGAATTTGTTATTCAAAATTCGGGGCGTGACAAATGCAAGGGGAATCTTCCTCGCATGTTGAAGAATCCGGACTCATTCTTTATGCTATTTATTTGTAATGAATGGATGAACAAATATCTCATTCTGAGATGGCACGAGATAGGTAATCTGTTCTGCCAATTGTTCTATGTTGTTTGTGATGCGACAGCTATGATGCTGATGGTCGTATTGTGTTTTATTAGTGGATATTTGTGGACCGAAAGATGCCGTGGGGGATATGTCCTTGTGGCATCTTTTGTAACCAAAACTATATCGTCTTTCTTCAAGTTGTTAGTGTCTTCAGTCTAATCTATTGATGTTTGGTCCTGAGGTAAGTGTTGGTTTATTTCTGCAGCCATTTATGTATGCCGATAAAGCGGTTTTAGCTATATAGTGTCTAATTCCGATTCTTTTTTAAGGGATCTGGTAAAATGTTGTTCGCCTAAGGATCTGCCTCGTTCTACTCAGACTCAAGGATCGGTTGTTTTGATTAGTTTTTATCCTTCCATCATTTCGATTATGTCTCCCTTGGTTACTATAGTTTTGCAACCGAGTTGCAGACTTGAAGAGATTTTCAATGATGACATGATAATTTTTCACATTATAACCAATTGAAGTTTTCAGTTGTCAGTATCCATGCCTCATTTTATTGAGGCAATCTGGTATTCAATTTTTTCTAGAATTGAACTCAATGCGTTGAGACAGTCATAACCTCATACAAACACTACTAGATAGATGTTCTTTCTTGACGTTCAAAAAACATTATGGAAAGATTTTTTTTACTTTTTTCAAACTCCATCAAGCACTTCACAACGAGTGTTAAGGTTTGTCATGCATAACTATAGTGTTTTTAAAACATCCTGTAAAAATGTCATGGATGCTTCCCCATACAAACACTACTAGATAGAACATTTTTATTGACATTTGAAAAACATAATGTAAAGATTTTTATTAAGTTTTTTAAACTCCATCAACGACTTCACAACGGGTGTTAAAGTTTGTCTTGCATAACTATAGTGTTTTTAAACCATCTAGAAAAATGATTTATGAAATTTAGAGAACGTCACTAATACTATTTTGATGAGTTTAGAGCATGAATACTTCTCAACAAGACGGGCCCATCTGGTAAAATAAAAGAAAGCTAAAACGGCTTCCAACTATGTTGCACCAGAAGAATAAATCCGATGACATGAGAATTTTAATTATGTTGCCACTAGGATTTTAAAATCCATGCATCAATAAATTCATGAAGACATAATTAAAATTCTCATGGACACGTGGATTTTAAAACAGCTTCCAACTATTTTAATTATCTTGATGCATTTGTTTCTCATGAGATTTTTTTTTATTTTTTTTTGTGGCTGAGAGGTGCTATGCAAGTGAGATGGTTAGTGATCTGTGTCTTAATGGTGTGAGCTTTTCTTGTGCTGTTCTTTCTTGTGATATGTGTCTTAATGTGTGTTTTTTATTTTATTTTTGGCAGCGTTGACATCGTTCATAAAGCAAGGGGAATCTTTCTCGTATGTTGAAGAATCTGGACTCATTCTTTATGCTGTTTATTTGTAATGAATGGATGAACAAATATTCCATTGTGGGATGGCATGAGATAGGTAATATGTTCTGCCAGTTGTTTTATTTTGTTTGTATTGCGACAGCTATGATGCTGATGGTCTTGTTGTGTTTTATTGGTGGAGCTTTGTGGACCGAAAGATGCCGTGGGGGATATATCCATGTGACATCTTTTGCAACCATAACTCTATCATCTTTCTTCAAGTTGTCGGTGCCCTCAGTCTAATCTATTGCTGTTTGGTCCTGAGGTAAGTGTTCGTTTATTTCTACAGCCATTCATGTATACCGATAAAGTGGTTTTAGCTATGTAGTGTCTAATTCCGATTCTTTTTTAAGGGATCTGGTAAAATGCTGTTCGCCCAAGGATCTGTCTCGTTCTACTTAGACTTAAGGATTAGTTGTTTTGATTAGTTTTTATCCTTCCATCATTTCAATTATGTCTCTCTTGGTTACTATAGTTTTGCAACCGAGTTGCATACCTGAAGAGATTTTCAATGATGACATGATAATTTTTCACATTATAACCTATTGAAGTTTGCAGTTGTCATTATGCATGCCTCATTTTATTGAGGCAATCTAGTATTCAAGTTTTTTTGAAATTGAACTCAATGCCATGAGACAGTCATAACCCCATACAAAACTACTAGATAGAAGATCTTTCTTGACGTTCGAAAAACATAATCAAAAGATTTTTATTACATTTTTCAAACTCCATCAAGCACTTCACAACGAGTGTTAAGGTTTTTCATGCATAACTATAGTGTTTTTAAAACATCTTGAAAAAATGTCATGGATGCTTCCCCATACAAACACTACTAGATAGAACATCTTTCTTGATGTTAGAAAAACATAATGAAAATATTTTTATTACGTTTTTCAAACTCCATCAACGACTTCATAACGGGTGTTAAGGTTTGTCTTGCATAACTATAGTGTTTTTAAAACATCTTGAAAAATGATTTATGAAATTTAGAGAATGTTACTAATACTATTTTGATGACTTTAGTGGAAAATGGAGATCGAACCTAATCTGTTATTTGGCTGTTAATAATCAATCTTATATGTATTTGAATTGTTTTCCTATCAATGAACAGGGTGAGAGCTCAACTACAATTGTTATATTGTCTTTTTCACATGTAATTTTGGGAAATTGAAGTAATTGGGAGGAAATTTGATCCAATATTTGATATGATGTTAATTGCTCTTTAATTAAGAAAGATGAAAGAGGGTTGAACAAAGATTGAACGTGTTTGAGCCCAAAATTAATTTTGGCAAAATCCTTTAGTGGGTTCGAGCCAGCGGGTCGATACCTGCGGCCCAAAAATAAAATTACTCGGGTTTGGGTTATAGCTTCGCCCATTCCGTGTTTCATAAGGAGACGAAACCTTATTGAAATCGATTAGTAGAGATTGAATAGGAAACTTCAATTGAGAATCCTTCTAAGGCAAGGAGCAGTCGAAACCCTAGGGTATAAATACAAGGTTAAGCGGCGGAATCAAGGAGCTCTCTCTGATCAATCAATCCCAGCGATTACAAAGCCTCCCCGGAGCAAACCTTCAACCTCGTTGAAACCCGGCGACCGCCCGCCAGTCCTAGTCTCCTCGCGAGCCCACTGTCAGCCTCACCAGATCAACCGGGCTACCATACTTCCAGTCCCAGTCTCCTCGCGAGCCGACTGCCAGTACTACTGCCACCGATACACCTAGCAAAGCAAGGGTAACGCCCTCGCAACCCAGCGAAGCTAAAGATACGCTTTAGCAAACCCCGTGCTTTCTCAGAACTTCCCAGTGATTGCTCTGCTCAACCTACAACGTTGAGTATCGATTTTGGTGACCGAAGAGATCACAACCAAAGTCCTTATCCGTAAGGAAAAAGTTCTTTCCCAAAAGGCAAGAAAAGAACCTTGTGACGAGGTTGGTGCTCTCCTCGTCCACAGCGCTTGAAGAAGAAGTCAGGTCAAGGGACTACCCCAACGACTGCACCCCGCGGGGCTGGCACGCCTGCGCAATCACACGCTCAAAAGAGACTGTTTGCACACCAGCTGGTTTTGGAGCCAAACATTTTGGCACACCCAGTGGGACCAGACTAGTGTTTCTTTGTGAACGCAACCATTGGGAAGTCTAGCGATAACCCTTATCAAAAAGGCTATGCTAACTGCTCAAAACATGAGATCTCCAATTACAGACCGCATTCTCGCGCGGACTGTCGTGGTCTTTCTGAAGAACAAGTGACGCAACGATTCTCTCATCAGCCCCAATCACCCGCTATGTCAACTGCACAAGATGAGAATCGCTCGACCGTTACTGAGGGTCAGAGCGTTAATGTTAATCAGGCCAGCGAGCCTGTCATCCCCGCCACTGTTGACACTGCAGTGGAAAGTGGAGAAGAAAAGGCTTTTGTTCCAAAGCCTATCCCGGAGGGAGCAACCGCTGAGGTCAAGTTTGCGATCATCATGAAGAATGTCGAGAACCATCGCAAGAAGATGGACGCTGATTTTGCCCGAGAAACAGCAAAATCGGAAAAGCTTCTCCGCGAAATTGAGCAGCGGATGACTTTACATACAGAGAGTACCCGGCAGCAGATCGCACAGTCAGAAAGTGCTGTGAAGGCACACGCTGCAGGTATCGCTAGTGGGCAGAATCAGCGTCATAAGGCAATTTTGGACGCTATAGCGGATCACACCAAGCAGACCGCGTCGAATATAGCAGATCTTAGCAAGGACGGGGCCAACCTGGCAACTGAGGTGGCTATGCAGAGAGCCGAATTGAACCAGGAAAGGGATGTACTGAACAAAGCCTTAGGGGATCCTAACGCTATCCTTGGCTCTCTTGGCCAGCCATCCGGTTCAGGCAAGTACGTGCCGCCAAATCAGCTAGAGAAGACTAATCAAAATGCTGTTTCTTCCTCAGCTACTGTTGCTACTGCTCCATCGAAGAACAAAGAACAAGCCTTGGTTATTAGTGGCAGCAAAGAAAAGACTGCTTCATCAAGCGGACACGCCACCAAGAAACACCAAGTCTCAAAGGGCGCAGGAACTGCGTCGGAACCTGTGACCTTCGTCCAGTACGACAGCGACGGAGCAGAGATGGTATATCAAGAATTGCCGGGAAGTTATTATGCACTTGACCAGACTGGCGCCCCTATCAAGATAACAGCTCTGTCGAAGGAAGAGGCTACGCCTGCAGTAACTCTCCAGCAACAAGCTACTACCCGCATTGTGCATATCGGGGAAGGATCAACAATTGTGAACCAAATAGCCCCTGGGCAAACTACTCACCGAAATGCTGTGGCACCTCCTCCGCCTCCGGGCCCAGAATATGTGAGACATGACGAGGTAGAGGAGATGATCAGATTGGCAAACCCTAGAGCCCAGCCGGATGGGGTTTATGAGGGACCTTTCCCGCCACATATCATGCTCGCACCTTTCCCTCGAGGTTATAAGAATATCATCTTTTCTACTTTTTCAGGAGAGGACACTGAAGATGCGGCGACACAGCTGGCCAGGTTTAGGGTACAATGTGGCCAATACCAGAATGATGATGTCCTCAAGTGCAGGATCTTTGTCACTTCGCTGTCGGGCGCTGCCTTCAGATGGTTCTCTAAACTTAGACCAGGGACAGTTGCGGATTGGCCGGCAATGGAACTACTTTTTTGTGAGACATTTGGAAATATTGAACCTGAAGTAGACCTAGCCTCTCTCACTCAGATGGCCCAACAGCCTACAGAATCGGCGGTCGCTTATCTTCAGAACTTTCAAATCCAGAAAGCCAAATTGAATGTCATCCCACCCCAGAAGGAGTTAGTCAAGTTGGCGGTCAAGGGTTTGGAGCCCCGACAGCGAAAGAAGCAACACAACAGCATGATTCAGTCGATGGGAGAACTCATCACGGAGGTGGGCAGTTTTGAGCATCTCCTCAGAGAGACAGATGCAAGGAAGAATGCTTCCAGAGGGACGTACGTGCCAGGTAAACACCGTACTGTAGCGGCCCTGAGCTACCAGCAGGCCACTTACGACCCTTATTACCATCACAACTGGAGAAGTGGTCTAGGACGACGAAGAGGTCGAGGACAACGATATAGCAGCCTACGAGCTAACCGGGAAGAATAACCCGTCCTTGAAGCAGTTGAAGATTTCCAAGGAGCCTGTTAAGCTCAAATCGATGGCCTTCACCAAACCGGAGTTTGCGACATATACTTATAATGCCAACCAAGCTCACGAAATCCACGACGAGATGATTGCTGCGAAGATGGTGAAGACTGATTTTGGGCCTTTTCCACGGCCAGAGCAGTTGAAAGGAAAGAAATACTGCAAGTTCCATAATCTGTGGAACCACAACACCGCGGACTGTGTAAAGCTCAAAGACCAGATTCAGGTATGGCTTAATAACGGTAGTTTGCAGGTAGAAGCTCCAGTCACAGCGGTGGCACTAGTCGACGTGGACCCCTTCCCTGACACCGGGATCAATATGGTCAATGTGGATTGGAACAAACAGCAGCGACGGAAACCAACTCTGGATTTGGTTCCGAGCAAACAGAGTGATAGGTCCATCGCGGATGAAGCGCCAGCCAAGGATAGAATTGGGTCAACCAACCAGGCCTCACCCGTGATTCTGTGCTCGCGATGTAAAGAGGAATGCGGTATCCAAATACCGCACGAGGAAGTCGAACAGACATTTCACTTTGGTTCCCTACCACCAATCAAGTAGGCCTCGTCGTCGCGCAACTATCAGCGCCTTCCAGTCCAAGAGAATGGGAGAAGACGGTATCAACACCATCCCCCAGAGACTCCAACTTATTCATGAAGCTAAAAGCAGCAGCAGGTAGTCCGAAACAAGAGCAGACCAAGAGCGACGGCAAAGATATTCTGACTAAGTCCTATATACCACCTGCTTCAGCTAACCCTATCAAAGAGGGCAGATGGTACACCAGGGAAAAGGGCAAGGCATTGGAGATTAGCCCTTCCCGGAAAAGGAAGTTACAGCGCAGGTTTGGCAAAGCCAAGCGCGCTCTAGAGGCTTTAGATCAGGGCCTGATCAAACCTTCCCAACTGGTCAAGTCGCCCGAACAATACCAGAAAGAGATGGAAGCGCTGGTCGCTAAACCATTGAGACCTCCCCGTGGTTTTAACAAACAAACAGATTCACTAACAGGGGCTTCAAAGCCCAGTGTGTTTTGCAGGATTACTAAGGAGCGCTCACCACCTCTTACTCGAATGGAAAACTCGCCAACTCGGCGCCCGCATGTCAGGCGCAGGCTCTCCCATGAAGCATCAATGGTCAAGGCTTCGGTCTTTGATAGGCTGGGGGGCAAGGACAGAGTTAGTAACACTTTACAGTGGCGACCCAAGAAAATCCAAAGTGTGGTCATCTCTGCCTCAGAGGAGCATAGGGAACCGGAGAACCCTAAGCCGGTTGTTGTGGAGCAGGAACTCGAGCCACAAGAGCATGAACATTGCCAGGTAAAAGGCCTCACGGAAGGGTCGTTGGTAGATTGTTTGGCTAGGCAGTTCCAAACTGATATCCCGGTAGAGGAGCCCAAGCTCGAATTGGACGATGACATGGAGGGGACTGAGACAGCTGACGTTTCTTGCAACATGGTTTATGTACTCCCCTCGAGATATGCATTGCCAGTCTCTGCTCAGGATTGAATGGAGGCAGAAGAAGAGAGTGTACAACCATTGCAGGTCACTTCAGCAGCCGCGACACCTGTAGAAGATAGGGTCTCGCCAGAACCAGAAGAGGTTCCAAACAAGGGGTCACTCATGAACTTCTCCAAGCCAACGCCAGCCATGGTCCAGCACATGCGACCGCTATACATTACGGCAGACATCGGCGGTATCAAAGTCAGCAAAATCATGATTGACACCAGAGCGGCCGTTAATGTCGTCACTACTAGGACCATGCACTTGCTGGGGATCAAGCGGGAGAAAATCCAGTCCACGTCTCTTGCACTCAAAAATTTCGCGGGCACTGTAACAAAAACCTTAGGGTTATTGTTCCTGCGTATTAAGGTCGGACCAGCAGAGGGGGTTTATGCCTTCTTTGTGACGGATTGCTATGAGGCCTACAGTGCCATTTTGGGCAGAGACTGGATTCACCGGAGTTACTGTGTGCCCTCGACGCTTCATCAAGAGCTAGTTATGTGGAATAAGGAGACAGATACGGCGGAGGTGGTCAAAGCAAATCCCCGTCCATTCCCGGTCTCCGCAAATTATGTAGATGCCAGATACTATTTGGAGCCTATCACTCCATTGCAGGTTAGTGGCATCGATGATAAGGGCCGCCCCACAGGGGTGACGGCCTCTGAACTGGCACAGTGGGGGCTCACGCTCGCAAAAGAAGGCTTGGAAAGGCCTGGCCACGCTGTGCCCAAACCTAATGGATTACAACCTCTCGGAGGAGGGGATAGAGGCCTTCCACTCAATACATGAACGGCTGTCATCATACATGGTGGAAAAAGAGGCTTATGATCGCATAGCGACTTTAGAGGTCGT
Organism: Rosa multiflora; assembly: GCA_002564525.1. Lineage (NCBI taxonomy): Eukaryota > Viridiplantae > Streptophyta > Magnoliopsida > Rosales > Rosaceae > Rosa > Rosa multiflora. The sequence continues at coordinate 17,318 of BDJD01010668.1, forward strand.
TAATGAAGAACTTTCTGACCCGGAGGACGAAGATGAAGTCACTATCCAACTTGCCCCGGCCGCGCTGGACGATACACCTCCTAAAGTTAGAGACCCTACTGAGAAGGTTAATCTGGGCACAGTGGACGAGCCTATGGAGGTATCTATCAGCGCTTACCTAGAGCCTAGCGTGAAACAGAGGCTCACAGAATTACTATTAGAGTTTAAAGATTGCTTTGCAGAGAAATATGAAGACATGCCCGGCCTGTCACCAGAATTGGTATGTCATCAACTACCAACTCTTCCTAACAAGAGGCCCGTCAAGTAGGAACCTCGACGAATGAATTCGGAGACCCAGATTCTCGTGAAGGAGGAGGTAGAAAAAATGCACAAGTCGGGTATTATAAGGGTCGCCAAGTATAATCAGTGGCTATCTAATATAGTGCCTGTCAGAAAAAAGAATGGCAAGATGAGAGTCTGCGTTGATTATAGAGATTTGAATCTTGCTACACCTAAGGATGTTTACCCCAAGCCGGTCTCGGATATGTTGGTAGAAGCTGTGGCAGGACACGAGTTGTTGTCCTTCATGGACGGTATTGCAGGATATCACCAGATTCCGGTCGCTGAAGAAGACAGACACAAGACCGCTTTCCGCTGCCCTGGCTTCGCGGGAGTTTTTTAAAAAAGAATGGCAAAATGAGAGTCTGCGTTGATTATAGAGATTTGAATCCCGCTACACCTAAGGATGTGTACCCCATGCCGGTCGCGGATATGTTGGTAGACGCTGTGGCAGGACATGAGTTGTTGTCCTTCATGGACGGTACTGCAGGATATCACCAGATTCCGGTCGCTGAAGAAGACAGGCACAAGACCGCTTTCCGCTGCCCTGGCTTAACGGGAGTTTTTGAATATGTGGTCATGCCGTTTGGCCTGAAGAATGCTGGTGCGACATATCAGAGAGCCATGAACTCGATCTTCCACGACATACTGGGAAAGGTTTTAGAGGTGTACATTGATGACGTAGTCGTCAAGTCTCAGAAGAATGGGGACCACATCGCGGATTTCAGGAAAGTATTTGAGCACATGCGCAGACATAGACTCAAGATGAACCCGGCCAAGTGTGTGTTTGGGGTCCAGGCAGGAGACTTTCTGGGGTTTATAGTTCATCAGCTAGGAATTGAGGTCCCCGAAGACAAGGCAAGCGTAGTCATTAACGCATCTCCCCCGCGGACGAAAAAGGAATTACAGCGTCTGGTGGGTAAGATTAATTTTCTAAGGCGTTTCATCTCTAACTCTGCAGGAAAAATCCAACCGTTCTCACCCTTGCTGAGGTTACAAGGGCAGAATGAGTTTGTGTGGGAACCCAAACATCAAGAGGCTTTCGACAGTATCAAGGCCTATTTGGCAAGCCCACCAGTCCTGGTTCCACCCAGAGCCTGGATCCCATTGAAACTATACATTTCAGCAGCTGAGGCTTCCATTGGCAGCCTGCTTGCTCAGGACGATGAGGGAGGTGTCGAGCATGCTATATTTTATCTCAGCCGCACATTGACAGACTGCGAGACAAGGTACACCCCTATGGAGAAGCTGTGCCTAACTCTGTACTTTTCAGCGTGCAAGTTGCGACACTACATGCTATCCTTTACTACTTGCATCATCGCGCAGACCGACCTGGTCAAATACATGTTATCACGGCCTATCTTGAGAGGCCGCATTGGCAAATGGGTATTAGCTCTCTCAGATTTTTCGCTCCAATATGTGCCTCAGAAAGCTGTCAAGGGGCAGGCCATCGCAGACTTTCTCGCAAATCATCCTACGTTAGAGATACCCACACTGAAGGAGTTAGAGATAGCCTCCACCACTACAACTCGACCAGATTTGGCGTGCATCCCTGAGTACGCGGTTTGGTACCAAGCTACGGTCTCTCTGCAGCCTTGGGTATTATTCTTTGATGGCTCAAGAACTGACACACTGGCTGGGGCAGGGATTGTTTTGGAAAACCCAACCGGTGACCGCTTCTCTTATTCATTCCAGCTAGAATTCCAGTGTACTAATAATCAGGCTGAATATGAAGCTCTTATCATTGGACTCGAAGTCTTACTGGAAATGGGCGTACGGGACGTTCAGATTCGCGGTGATTCTCAGCTCGTTATAAACCAGCTCCAGGAAAAATATCGCTATGCGAGTTGGTTGCTCGTACCATACCTGAATCGCGCCATTGAGCTTCTGGACCAATTTACCGATGTCGATCTGGAACATATACCACACGAGCGTAACTTTGCAGCTAATGAGCTCGCTCAGTTGGCCACTGGCATTACATTGAAGTATGGAGTGCGCGAGCGCATTTTGAAAGTTGAGTGTCGCACATTACCCTCATGGCTTGCACGACCTGATCCACCAGACGATCCCGTAGTCGCGGCGCTAGACCCTATTGAAGTGGATTGACGAATCCCGTTGATTGAGTACCTCAAACAACCAGACCCCAGAGCTGACAGGAAGATTCGTTTCCTCGCGCTAAATTACTTCCTTAGAGGTGACGAGTTGTGACGACATGGGGAGGATGGTATAGACTTTCGTTGTGTCTATGGCCGTGAAGCTAAACGTTTGATGCGCGAAGTTCACATGGGAATATGTGGGGCCCATCAGGCGGGACCTAAGATGCGCTGGCTTCTGCGACGTCACAGTTATTATTGGCCCAGGATTTTAAAGGATTGTATCGCATTTGCCAAAGGTTGTGAGGACTGTCAAGCGCATGGTCCAGTCCAGCATGTTCCTAACATTCCTATGCAGCCTATCATTAAACCTTGGCCTGCGCGAGGCTGGGCACTAGACTTGATTGGGCTGATCCATCCTCATTCTTCCCTTCAACACAAGTTTATCATCGTCGCCACTGACTACTTCACTAAATGGGTCGAGGCAGAACCTTTGAAAGAAGCTTCAGGTGCCACCATTCGCCAGTTTATTTTCTGTAACATTCTCTGCAGGTTTGGTATCCCTGAGGTGTTGGTTTCGGACAGGGGGGCAGCGTTCATGGGAGGCCCGGTCGAGGAACTGGTCAATGATTTTGGTATTCAATTCATCCATAGCACTCCGTATTATGCTCAATCTAATGGTCAAGCGGAAGCTAGTAACAAGACCATCATCACCTTGCTAAAGAAGATGTTGGTGGAGAACCCTCGACAATGGCATGACACTTTATATGAGACACTTTGGGCCTATCGCACTTCTAAACGGAATCCCACCGCAACAACGCCGTACGCCCTGATGTTTGGTCATGACGCTGTCTTACCGTTAGAAATTAACGTCCATTTCCTTCACATGCAAGAACAACATCATTTGCTCTGTGAAGATTACGTTCAAGCTATGTGGCAGGAACACGAAGATTTAAGCGAACAGCGCTTGGCGGCGTTGGACAATTTGGTGATGGAAAAACAGCGTATCGCACGCGCCTATGATAAGAGGACACGTGGTCGTAGTTACAAGGAAGGTGACCTCGTTTGGAAGGCCATCTTACCCCTGGGTGAAAAATTAACCGGTCGTGGTAAGTGGTCGCCGCGATGGGAGGGACCCTTTGTTATCCACCAGATCTTGGAGCGCGGGGCTTTTCACCTCAGAGATATCGATAGCGATATCCATCGCAACCCCATTAACGGCTGTTTCCTGAAGAAATATTACCCAAGTGTCTGGGAGTTCGAAGATCCACCTGATCCTGTTCTTGCCCAGGCTGGGGGGGGGGCAACCTTAATCTTCATCGGCTCGCATCATTTCTCTATGATTATTCGGCCTTTTCTCTGTGGCCTATAGTTTTTGTCTCTGCTTCCCCGATGAACATTGGGGGGCAACTCCATATCTAGTTAGGCCTTCTTGAGGCTCTATTATGTAACAGCCTATACAAGAGGCTTTGTTTGTACTCATAGTCCAAGTTATCCCAATTTCTGTTTAAAGCAAGAATTTTATTCATAAAGTGGCTTTGCGGCCAGAAGCATACAAAAGAATAGAGCAATACAATTTCACATGCAATTACAAAGGCAGCTCTGACATGAGCGTTAAAGTTTAAAAGTGACTGGTTGTGGTTGCGGGAAAAGGATATGGGCGCTACCACCTCAGAGCATTCTTCCTCTCTTCACTCAGATCCTCCTCCGATCTGAGTCGCCACTACTGTCATTGGTACCGGAGAAAGAGGGAAGGGAATAATCCTTCATACCCCTTCCTTGAGCCTTCCCTTCGGGCAGGAGTTGGGGTCCGGAGCGAGCGCGACTCACAACCACATCTACCTCCTGGGCAAAAACAGAAACCTCGTAACCAGACCCCAGAGGTAGACCGTGGAGGAAGAACACTAGACCTCAAAGTGGCCTTCCGCCCTTCCTCCACTCGCTCCTCACGGGCAGTCTGAAAAGTTGGACTCCTCAGAATGTTGTTCTGCCGCGTTGGGAGCGCGGCATGTTCTTCGGTTTAACTGAGACTGGCAAGTTCATCCAGGTTTTCAGAAACCAAAGACATGCCGCCGGACCTGAGATTAGGCCATGCGGCCTACCCAGGCCTTGAGATTAAGCCATGAAGCCTAAGAATTTGTCGCTAAGGGTGAAATCATGGTGGGAAGATTTTAGAAACTGAAGAAAGAGCAACAGGTCTTGCGAGGTTATCTTTGGGAAAGACATGGTGGTTTGGTTATCGCTTTTCCCTAGATACTGGTATTTATAGGACCAATTGTGTGCCGTGTGATAAGCAGTTGAGGCATTTTCAACGCCATCAATAAGAGAATCAATGCAGTTAAATGCTATGATCTCGGAAATGGAAGATATTGAAAACGCGTGGGAAGCAGGACAGTCTCCAAGGAAGTAACCGCCCAAATTGGGATTATCTTTTCAACAGTTTTGCTTTTCATTAATTGTCCGAGTCTAAAATGATATTTGGGCCGAACAAAGCGGGCTAAATATTAAATATTAATGTTGTTCATACAAAGCAAAATGGGCCTGAAGTAAGAGGCCTAAAGTTTAAGACCCGCATGGGTCAAGCGAAGCAAGTGTTCATCTAGACAAAAGCTAGCGTCAGCAGCAGCTCGTTCTGCTTGTCGGACTGCTTCACGTGCCTGAGCCAAGTTCTGAGACATCGCCTCGAAGGCTGCTAAGGGCTGCTCTATCTGAGGTTCCTCTTGCTCAAGTTGGGCCGTCACCACCACCAACTGGGCCTTTGCTTTGATTAGTTGGGCTTGGAGGTCCTGAATGTGGGTCCAAAGGTGATTTCCCTCCGCTTGTTGTGCAAGGCCGCGATAGTGAGCCTGGACCTGCCTAGCCTGCACGGTCGCGGTTGTTCTCTCACCAATCCGTGCAAGGAGGTTTTGCAAAAGCTCATATATCTCGACAAATTCAGCTTCGGTGATAGTGCGTTCGCGGCAAAGCACCATCAAATATTCTTGAGCTCTGGCAGGCGCACCCGGCAGTAAAATGTCAGGACCAAGGAGTCGTTGCAGACCGTCCCTCGCTTCGTCTATAACTCCTGGAAGAGCCACTTCGAGTATGCGAACCAGCCTTTCCAGCCTATTAGGAGGCTCGGGAGGAGGAACGTTAGCAATAGCATTAGCGTCAGCAGCAGCCGCAGCAGGAACTTCCTGAGGCTCGACGATGGGGGCTGCGACCTGTTTCGGTGCTGCATTCATATCAGCTCCTACTTCTAGAACCTGGGGGGCAGGTTCTTGAGCCACCATGCCCTCACCAGCGGGCTCAGCAGGATCAACGACAGCAACCTCTTCAGCAGGGACATCACTCTGCAGTTGAGGAAAGTTTATCAGGATATACAGAAACAATCAGGAGATGAGGCATGGATTTTAGAATGGGGATTACCTGTGCAACTGGAGAATTGTCTGCAGTTGGTATTGTTGCAGGTTCTTCAACTGTCTCACCAGGATTGGGATTAGGCGATACATGCGCTGAAGGTTGTACAACGATTGGCTCCTCAGGTGGTGCATCCGGAAGGGGTGCATTTTCTTCCGGCTCAGGTGAACTGTCCTCTATGATCTGCACAGGAATGGAGGCTGAATCGCCAACGGTGCTGATAGAAGGTGGAAGGTTTTCAGGGTCCACGGGCACTGGCGCTTGTGAAGCAGTTGTTCCTTGGCTAGCGACTGAAGAGCCTTCCCCAGCATGTTCAGATGGCCTGCGACGAATCTGCGAAGGGAAAGGTTATGAAGTTTGGACAGAGGTGTGGATAATTCTCAATATGAGCTCCTTGCTTCTTACCAATCGGTCAGCCAGTGGTTCATCTCCCTCCCAGGGGTCAGCGCGAGGGTCCGAGCGGCTGCGCTTGCGAGCTATAGCAGCTGCGATCTGTCAGAATCAAGAGGTTAGAATTTAACCCACAAAGTATGATCCTGGGGATAGAGGATTCTTACGGTTTGTGGATCGTCGTCATCAGAAGAAGAAGAATCTTCGGCTGCAGATTCAGCGAGTACTGCCTTCTGTTTTCCTGATTGTCCGGCGGCCGGGGAAGCACTGGTTGTGCGGCGGCCAGGGCGCGGTGCACTCCCCTAGTACAAATAAATATGAGTAAAAGGGGTAAACAATGAAGGAATTGCAGAGGTTAAAGTTATGGTACTTACTTCTGGATAAGGTTCACGAATTACGATGCCAGCCTGGGCCGGGCGAGGAGCTCGCGCCGGTCGGACCACTTGAAGAGGCCAGGGCCTAGTAGGGTCTTCAGAGAAGCGAGCAAGCATGTCAATATCGGCAGGATAAGGATTTCTCAGCTCGCCAAAGAGAGTTGCGAAGAGTTCATCGTCTGGTTAGGTCCAGCAATTGACGGAAACTTCTTTCCACCAAATCTCATATCCCTCTTCAGTTCCGTCTACAGCGTCCAGGGTCTGGGCCCAATCAGGGAGATCAACTAGCGCGAGCATGCTCTGTGCCGGCGGGGGTCCTGAGGGGGGCCTGAATCTACCCCAGGAGGTGTTGTAGTTCCAGGCGTCGTACAGAGAGACTAGTACCAATTGGACAAGGCCGAATTGGCGGGCAAAGTGATTGGGAGCATAGAACTCGTAGCTGAGTTCTTCAGCGGCGATTCTGATGTCTGAGCAGGAGATCGCGCGGCGAAAAGCCAGGCGAGCGCGGTCGGGATACCGAGGAGCGCCAGGAAGAAAACCATATTCGAGCACAGACGGGAATCTTCTGCTTAGAATTATGTCACAGTATGGCATCTCATCCAGCAAATAAAGATAAGAAAAGCACTCAGAATAAGGAGGAGACGAGTACTTGTCCTCACGGCAAAACCATCGACCTAAGAGTTGATCGGCCGGTGGAAGTAGCGGGATATCCTCACGGCGGAAGAATTGAAAGTAGGTCTGGATCCAGAAGTCCAAAATCCAGAAAGGACCGGATATGTTGGTCTCAAATGGATGCATCGTCGCTTGGTATAGCATGCGATAGAGGGCCCCCAGTACCGGTTGTCCGAGCCCGACGTTACGGCCGTTGTAGAGGGCCGTCGCTAAGTAGGTCCAAGTGCCGGTGGGCTTGCAGGAAGAGGTGCAGAATATGAATTTACACAGCCAGTACTCAAGGAAAGCAATTCCTCCGGTCGCATTACGTTCCCGGCTGTAATATGCCAACCATCTCGGGGATGAACCACTATGGGCGCTGCGACCTTGCTGGGCCATGGTCATAGTAAAGTTGATAGAGTCAAATTGGCCATGCACATAAGGTTCGCCATCGATGGGCAGGCCAGTGATGGCGAGGATATCCAACAGAGTGACACTCATTTGACCAAATCTAAAGTCAAATGTGTTGGTGGCGGTATTCCAGAAACAGAGGAAAGCAGCGAGCGGCGAGCGATTGCCACCGCGAGGAAGATTGAAACACAGGTCAATGGTGTGAGTGATGCCTGTAGCGTTCCAGAGACCTATATCTCGTGCCCGCGTCTCGCGATACCAGGAGATCTCTGAAACACTGATGGAGGATGGCCAATTCCCTATCTTGGCTCGTTGGTTTTGGGCACCCCAACCGCTAAAGTCTCCAGGAATCCTTCCGAGGACTGGAATGGGCCGACGAATAGGAAGACCGTACAGGGCGATGGCGTCGTCCTGGATAACGCCTTGCGGTGCTGGGCCCAACCCGATATGATGGTCGGAGAAACGAAGGAGCAGGGGTCGGTGAATAGAGGTTTCTAGATGAATGCGAACACCGATGCTGGTGCCCTAAGTCCGAGCAGCCGTTTCGTTTAATTCTTCTTCTTGATCGATGATGATTTTCTTAGGGGGAGCCATTTCTGGATTGTTTGCAGAGAAGAGGTTGGCAGAAATGGGTTTTTCTGGGTTTAAGAGACTGGAGGGGTTTCTGATGTGACAAGGTGGCGGCTGTGAGTTTAAATAAAGGATTTTGTGAGGGAAACGATGCGACATAAATCGTTTCACAAACGAATGGACGCAACCTTCATTAATGGCATCGTTTCAAGCGATCGACACGTCTTTCCAAGTCCCCTTCAATCAGTTACGTCCCAGCGGGCCTGATTTCGCGGCCTGGGGGGCAATGTTTGAGCCCAAAAGTAATTTTGGCAAAATCCTTTAGTGGGTTCGAGCCAGCGGGCCTATACCTGCGGACCAAAAATAAAATTACTCGGGTTTGGGTTATAGCTTCGCCCATTCCGTGTTTCATAAGGAGACGAAACCTTATTGAAATCGAGTAGTAGAGATTGAATAGGAAACTTCAATTAAGAATCCTTCTAAGGCAAGGAGCAGTCGAAACCCTAGGGTATAAATACAGGGTTAAGCGGCAGAATCAAGGAGCTCTCTCTGATCAATCAATCCCAGCGATTACAAAGCCTCCCCGGAGCAAACCTTCAACCTCGTTGAAACCCGGTGACCGCCCGCCAGTCCTAGTCTCCTCGCGAGCCCACTGTCAGCCTCACCAGATCAACCCGGCGACCGTACTTCCAGTCCCAGTCTCCTCGCGAGCCGACTGCCAGTACTACTGCCACCGATACACCCAGCAAAGCAAGGGTAACGCCCTCGCAACCCAGCGAAGCTAAAGATACGCTTTAGCAAACCCCGTGCTTTCTCAGAACTTCCCAGTGATTGCTCTGCTCAACCTACAACATTGAGTATCGATTTTGGTGACCGAAGAGATCACAACCAAAGTCCTTATCCGTAAGGCAAAAGTCCTTTCCCAAAAGGCAAGAAAAGAACCTTGTGACGAGGTTGGTGCTCTCCTCGTCCACAGCGCTTAAAGAAGAAGTCAGGTCAAGGGACTACCCCAACGACTGCACCCCGCGGTGCTGGCACGCCTGCGCAATCACACGCTCAAAAGAGACTGTTTGCACACCAGCTGGTTTTGGAGCCAAACAGAACGGTTGTTTCTCATTTTTATATTGGGGTTTTTGTTTATCTGAAGTATAATTTGTTGGGGAACTGATCTGGACATGTACAATGAGTATTATGCTATGAACATAAAGTTCAGCTGTTGTTTTCTCTTGTGCTACGAACAAATCAGTAAAACAGATTTTCAACGTCCAATTTTGTCGTTGCAAGACTTACATTAATTTCACATTTAAATTTTACCAAACACTTTGGTATTACTTTTTATGATGATAGCAATAATAAGAGTATAGTTTACCAAACGCTTAACTGAGTTTTTTGACACCTGTTTATTTTTACAATTGAGTTTTTTCACAACTGAGTATTCTAACAGCAATGCCAAACTAAGTCTTAATCAGGAGGCCTTGAAGAAGGCTTTGGGTAAGCTAGTTGTGAATTTGTGAACAATGATCCCAACTAAGTTTTAGTTTTGTAGGGTGTTGTGCGTATGTTTAATTTTATAAGTCTGCATGCATTTTAATTGTAGGATCAATACTTATTTTTTATTTTATCACTATTTTTTAGTTTTGGAAATATAATTGTAACTTATATTTCTTCAGATAGGGTGCTTAGGTGTAGAAAAGAAGATCCATATGGCATCAGCTACACAATAAAACTTTGCAAAGAAGTTTCATCAATAGTTGTTGTTGTTGTTTTTTGTTTTTTGTTTTTTTTAACGACTATCGATAGTTTAAGTAATAAAATGACTTCATGAAATGTTACCAATTTGATATTGACAGTAAGAATGTAACAAAGGTGGAGAAAGACTGGATTAAAAGTGTTGAAGTGTTTAAGACTCCGCTACGCAAGTGTAAGATGTCCCGGATGAGTTTGCATATTGGTGGCTCAAGGTATGGTTTACTGTTATTAGTTTTGGAATGATGAGTCATCCTGAATTTCTAGTAATAAGATAGTTGCTGTTCCTTTTCAATTAGATGGTAATGTTTTTGGTAGTGATTATACTTGTTACACTCAGATAGTCCTTATTATGAACTGAATATTTTCTTAAGTTCTATTCCTTTTCAAAATAGAAATGGATCAATGTGTAACAAATTACTAACAAGGAAATGCCATTTCCTTGTGTTGTATTGTTCTGAACAGTTACATGGACTATAGACATAAGCTGCTTGAACATTAAATTCTATAATGGTTGTGGGTATTTGCCACTCATTGTATATGTCTTATAGTAATATTATGCCATTCATTTTCTCTTGAATGTATTTTGTGTGTCGTACTTAGACATAACATATGCTCTTTTATTTGTTTTTTTTTTTTTGTGGCAGAACAGATGCTTCGCCTTAATTTGCTGGTAGCTGTCGGCATGCTTGCTCGTAAATTTTTTATAAAAGGCAAATTAATGAGTGTTAATACTAGCAGCTGCTTCAAGTTTAGCTATTTGTTCATATTCATGTCTCTTGGTTACTATCACTTGTGCTGAATGGGTTTATGTTTTTGGTATTTAACCTCTATCTCTTGTGTTTGTTTGGTGATAGCTACTTGATCATATGCAAGTTCACAGTTGAAAGTTTCAGTGTAGAAAGTTCACAGTTGAAAGTTTCAGCGATTCTTTTCCTCCAACCTGCGTCTATTGCAATATTATCAGCGTTCCTCTGTTTGGCCAGGCTTTAAGAAATTATGGGATTCCTTCTATGCGTCTGTTCAATGGTTGGTGGGAGATGGTAGTAGAATTTCTTTTTGTTCAGACAATTGGTTGGGTACTCCAATCTCATCCATGCATCGAATCACGCCAATGGTGCGGTCCCTTATGCCTGTCAAGGTCAGTGATTTCATTAGGGACAAGCAATGGGCAATTTCTTCTACCTTTAATTTTTTCTTCCCAGACCTTGCTTCAAGAATTTCTAAAGTGGTGTTGCCTCTGGAGAATGGGGTGGACCAGGTTATTTGGCCACATAATGCTGCTGGGGTTTTAACTTCAAAGGAAGCTTTTGATTTTATTTCACCCCCTAAGCCGAAGGTAAACTGGTGCAAGTTGATTTGGAATAAAGCTTTGCAACCACGAAAAAGCTTGGTGGCTTGGAAGGTTTTAAATAAGCAGATTTTAACAGATGATTGGTTAGTAAGAAGGGGAATCTATCTTTGCTCTCAGTGTTCTATCTGCCGGTCTCAATGTGAGTCTTTACATCATCTTTTTTTTTTATTGCAGCTTAGTTCATGAATTTTGGGTTTGGCTTGCCTCTTTCTTC